>CM068839.1:16603042-16875542 GCA_028554795.2 Sinohyriopsis cumingii | reverse complement strand
AATAATATATCGTCACGTCATATCATGTGTGATAAGTAAAATGATTTCAATAATACATCGTCATGTCATATCATTTCTGATAAGTAAAATGATTTCAATAATACATCGTCACTTCATATCATTTCTGATAAGTAAAATGATTTCAATAATACATCGTCACTTCATATCATGTGTGATAAGTAAAATGATTTCAATCACGCATCGTCACTTCATATCATTTGTGATAAGTAAAATGGTTTCAATAATACATCGTCACTTCATATCATTTGTGATAAGTAAAGTCATTTCAATAATACATCGTCACTTCATATCATTTGTGATAAGTAAAATGGTTTCAATAATATATCGTCACGTCATATCATGTGTGATAAGTAAAATGATTTCAATAATACATCGTCATGTCATATCATTTCTGATAAGTAAAATGATTTCAATAATACATCGTCATTTCATATCATTTCTGATAAGTAAAATGATTTCAATAATACATCGTCACTTCATATCATGTGTGATAAGTAAAATGATTTCAATAACGCATCGTCACTTCATATCATGTGTGATAAGTAAAATGATTTCAATAATACATCGTCACTTCATATCATTTGTGATAAGTAAAATGATTTCAATAATACATCGTCACTTCATCTGTGATAAGTAAAATGATTTCAATAATACATCGTCACTTCATATCATTTGTGATAAGTAAACTGATTTCAATAATGCATCGTCACTTCATGGCATGTGTGATAAATAAACTGTTTTCAATAATACATCGTCATTTCATGGCATGTGTGATAAATAAACTGTTTTCAATAATACATCGTCATTTCATGGCATGTGTGATAAATAAACTGTTTTCAATAATACATCGTCACTTCATTTCCTGTGGAATAAGTAAAATGATTTCAGTAATACATTGTCATTTCATATCCTGTGTGGTGAGTACCACGTTTTCAATAATACGTTGTAACTTCATATCATGTGTGATAAGTAAAATGTTTTCAATGATACATCGTCACTTCATATCATGTGTGATACGTACCACGTTTTCATGTGTAAAAAGTAAAACATTTTCGTCACTTCATTGTGTGATAAGTAAAACGTTTTCAATCTCTTTCAGTAATACATAGTCACTTCACGTCTTGTATGATAAGTAAGCCGTTTTCAATGATACGTCCGCACTTCTTGTCTTGTATTATAAGTAAAATGTTTTCAATAATGAGTTATCACTTCATATCATGTGTGATAAGTAAACAGTTTTCACTAATATATTTTCACCTCATGTCATTATTTACAAGTAAACCATTTTCAATAATATATCGTCACTTTATATCATATGTGATAAATAAACTGTTTCCAATAATACATCGTCACTTCATGGCATGTGTGATAAATAAACTGTTTTCAATAATACATCGTCACTTCATGGCATGTGTGATAAATAAACTGTTTTCAATAATACATCGTCACTTTATGTCATGTGTGATAAGTAAATTGTTTTCAATAATTCATCGTCACTTCATGGCATGTGTGATAAATAAACTGTTTTCAATAATACATCGTCACTTCATGTCATGTGTGATAAGTAAATTGTTTTCAATAATACATCGTCACTTCATGGCATGTGTGATAAATAAACTGTTTTCAATAATACATCGTCATTTCATGTCATTTTTGATAAATAAACTGTTTTCAATAATACATCGTTACTTCATATCATGTGTGATACGTAATACGTTTTCAATAGCAGGTTGTCACTTAATATATTGTGTGGTAAGTAAAACGTTTTCAATAATACATCAAGATCATATAATGTTTGATAAGTAAAACGATACGAATAAGCTGTTATGCCACTTTCGCAGAATATCGGATCGGCAGATAAGAGCTATGAACACCTACTAATTGTCAATGGGTAAATTAGAGATAACCACACGAAGTTGCAAAGCAGTTTCTTTAAAACCAATGGTTTATCTTTGAAATGTTGCCAGTTTGCTATACATACATTTTTTGGTTGACACTGAAAATTTAAACAAACTTGGTTGAAAGACAGTAAAGTTATAATAACATGAACATATAGTTGAAATCGCCATGGTGGTAGACCATCAGTTAATCAGGTCGCAGTGGAGCTACACTAGTCATTTTTACGTACAAAAATAACCCCGCTTGAGAGTAAGCAGCGTTCTATTTGAAATATGAATAATGAACACTTGGCAGACATCTGGCACGATCCTTGCATCTTACACTCTTTCGTAAGATATCAGCGGCGTAATGATGATTTTGGCCCATGGGTCATCTAAGTTCATCGTGTCAGCGTATTGAATTCCATCAGTGAGAGGTTAACGGAACCGGAGTAGCTGTGGTGGTTCCAGAGCGTTGCCCTGTGACGTCATTGGCATGGTATGACTTCTGCCCAGGTGCTACCTTATATCTTCATCCGACTGGTGTTCCATTGATGAAAATAAATAATCCATGGAGATTTAATTCCGGTACGTTTTAAGGTTATATGGAATCTTCAAATTCTGCATGAAATTTATTTAAAGCTAAAACCGATGTAAATACATTCTAAATTAAGCATCACAAAATGATCAATGAGCAATCTCTTCTCGAGGTGGATTGTTACCGCCAAATTTAATCGCTGTGCTAGAGGTGTCATCCTATGATGGTAACCCACTGTGAGGAGTTTGGTAGTGATGTTATCCTATGACAGTTACCAACTGTGAGAAGTGTGGTAATGATGTACACCTACGATCGTAACCCACTGTAACCTACTATGAGGTGTGGTGGTATTATCCAATCAATGTGACCCACTTTGATCACTGTGGTAGTGATGTTATCCTATGACCGTAATCCACTTTGGGAAGTGTGGTAGTGTTGTTATCATATGAAGGCAAATTACGATGAGGAATGTGTGAGTTGTGTTATCCGATGAATGTGACACCTTTTAATCAACGTGGTAGTTATGTTATCGTATGATGTTAACCCACTATGAGGAATGTAGTAGTGTTATGTTCCGATAAAGTTAAAACACTGAGAGAAACGTAGACAGCTGGTGTTAGTTTATGTAGAGATTGGGGATTAGTTAGTCGAGAGCCGCGTTGACTCCGTGTTTTTTGTCCTTGAATCGCCACCTGAATTAAACTGTTCTGAATCCTGACATCGGACCAGACTCAATCGGCAGGTGTGGTGCATCTTTGGATAAGGCACAATACTTTAATTGTCTCGGCACAATATAAAAACATTCATAAATTTAAATGTCTTACAACACCAATGTCCTTCCCCCGTCCTAAGCGAAATAAATCATGTTGAATTAAATCTGCAAAATGAAATTTATAAAGAATATATAGGATTAAAAATAAGTTTTAGACTAATGAAGAAAGAAAACCTCAGTGATCGAGAAGCAGACACTTATTAAACAAAGTATATTGTATTTAAGAACACTTACAATTGACAAACTAGCTGCACGGATAATGGAATTGTACTTTTACGGGGGGGGGGGGTTCAAATAATGTGTCACACATTAAAAATATGCACATGCTTCCAGTGAAAATACTTTCGCATCTATTACATATTCCACAGGTAAATCTGATCTTGTAAGACAATTATTTTAAGTTAATCAAAGAACTGTTTTTCTGACACTTTTATTGGTTATGGTGTAATCAAAATCAATTGCATTTAACATATGTATACACATATAATCCAGTTTATCTTAACGTCACCTTTTCAGTATTCACTGATCATTTCAAGCCAGTGATTATTGTTGTGGGGGCGGGGTATTTTTGCTTTCACCAACATATTTTCCCTAATAGTTTGCATGCCCTAAAGGTATATTAAATTTAAAATACTTCCTCAGCAAAATGAATTTACTGCTTTTGCATTTGTGATCAAGTATGGCAAACAGTTTTTGTTTTCTCAAAAGAATATATCTGCACATTAGAATGTTCCCTTTAATAGAAATGCACAGTTTATAGTGAAAAAGGAAATCTGCAGCATATATCTGTTATGAATATTTAATTTGTATTGTGTCATTGATTTTTTTCCATAATTGACTGTATACATTTAGCCACCCTGACTATTTTCATATTTGGTGTCATGTTTATAAGTTAAAAAATTTTATTTTACTGATATTTGAGTTCAAGGCATATTATTAATTAAAAACTGAAAGTATTCTAAAAGCGAACGTCTGATCCACATCCTGGTCATTTTGTCCTTCTTAGATTCTTATCAGAGGCTGTGGTCAACAACATTAGTTTCAATCTTAAGGTCAATTTTGTCATGAACAATTTTCAGTTTCGATTAGATATAATTTGAGAGGAATAATTATTTTAAAATTATTCATTTGAATTACAAAGTACTCATTGACATTTTGGGCTAAAGCATATTTTGTGATTCTTGTTAATTTATACCAGAACATTCTGGATTATGTCACTGTGGTAAAACAAGACTGTTGGTTCATCAGCCTATTAAAGACTATCGGTACATAATCACAACCAATATTGGAATTCATTCTGAACACTATTATTTTGGACTTGTAGTGGAACTTTTAGGATTATTTATGATTTAATTCACAATAATGTAAGTTCCTCTAAAATTTTAACTTGGAGATTTAAATTGATTTTGTGGTTTTACTAAACTTGTGGGTTTCGCTTATTCTGTTATTTAGTTTATGATCATAGAGTCGTAACAATACCGTATACAACTTTATGGGTTATGTGAAATACCAAAGTTTGATTCCAGATTTATCTGCAAGGAAGATGAGAAATATAGATGACTACAAGGTTTTTGAAATAATTGACAGTATGTGTTTTCGTGAAAACTCATTTCTTATGAGTGATAGAAAAAAATATCGTAAAATAAGTTTAATGATTAAAATTACAATTTAAATTCATCTTTACTGAGAAAGGAACGAAACGATGCTTTCCAACTTTTGCGTAAACTTTATGCAAAATAACTAGAGCAAATAATTTATCTAGGCATATTATAAATATTGCATAATAACTTCAGTATCCTAGCTATAAATTTTTGGTATACACTCGACAAAATCATATAATAATTCTACACATTCGCTTTTGTAAGTTAATTAACGTATTTTTTCTTATATATATTTAATATTAAAAGAGTAACAATGGCGAGAATAATTTCTGGAGAGGCACACCTGAAACTTTAAAACATCTTACATGAGTCAGCTACGAAGTCCGAAGCTTCGTGCAGATTCATATTGTGATGTCCCCTTTCTGATGATGGGGCGCTTCTGTTGTTATTTTATTCTATTTCTAGAAATCTATCATCAAATTTTGATACCCTTAGGGCAGGAGGATACGGTGAAGCTTATCTAATTACTAGCTCTAAGGTCTTACTAAGGAAAATAGCAGCATCTTCTACAAATATCGATCGCAGTCATTACTGAAAACTTTCTATTAAATTATGCCAGTTCAGTGTGGCGGTGAAAATGCTCCCTAACACAGTAACACACCACCCACTGGGTTTATGAGTATAATTATTTGGCGTTTTCTAATTGAAAAAATCGTAACAATAAGGTCAACTATTGGGTTATACATGTCTCTTATCATTTGGCAGTACACGGCGGCGCGTGAAAAAGATGTTGCAGACAGTACCGTGTATTGATTGGCGTGGACGTTCCATTGGGAATCCGTACTGCAGGACAATGACGTTACCAGTAATTGCAGCCAACATGTCTAAATAATAATGTTCAGATCACTGCATGCGCACTAGAAAGATTCATCGAAAAAAATCGTTGGACATGTTGTAGCGGCAAGGACTCACTCAGTAACCTTTAGACTTTAAAATATATTGTCAATAATGCAAAGTGACTAAATGCAATGTATTTCCACAATATAATGACGCGACAAAGGTGACTGATCTCATTCGAAGTATGGGTTGTGAATGAGATCGATTTGCAGTCAGTCATAACATTTTGAACACTGAACATTATTTTATTTCAATAAGCCGTTTGGCCCTTGTGAGTTATGTATGATGCATGAGAGAGAGAGAGAGAGAGAGAGAGAGAGAGAGAGAGAGAGAGAGAGAGAGAGAGAGAGAGAGAGTGTGTGTGTGTAGACTGCGATCGTAATTGTGTCTCAGAGTTTTCCTTTCATCAGTCAGTTACTTTAACAATGTAGACATTTATTAATTTTAAAAGATTCAATTAAAAAGCAGCATCAAAATTTAGATTAACAAATAGTGTTACAAATACAGACCTTGGTCAAATATTGTGTGCTTGTGTAAGAAGAAAAACAATAATTCACAAATACTAGGTTATAATGTCTTCTAATTCTGACATCAGTCTATTTTTAAATGGTTTCCAGTAATTGAGGAAGTTGCATCAGCCTATTGACATTAGTAATAAAACTTGTTTTAATGTGATAATAATCACATCTTTTTTTTCTCTTTAATTAAAGCTATGGCCCGTTATAATCAGAAAATAGGTGAGAGAATCTTCCTGAAGCTCATAAGTCAGATAGTGATATCTACTTTCATAATCAGAGTCAGAAAAAGACATTTACGCCAGAAAATTATGAACTGTGAGTGACTAAGTTGACTATTTTTTTATCTACATCAGCAGTAACTGTCGGAATTAAGCAACGTTAATGGCATCTAGTGTTGATGACTGGAATCTTCGATTCAAAATAAAACAAATTTTCTCTCTGGAAAAAATGTCATCAGTCATTAATTACAAAAGATGGGTGAAAATTACGCTTAGATGTATCGTAACAAATACGTGTAGAAACAATACATTTTTTTCTAAACGATATTCTTCAACACTGAATATACAGTTTGTTTGTGAATTGTGGTGTGGTGTTACATTGAGGTCGTGTTACAAAATATTTTTTATTTTGGATGGCAAGATGTACATTTTTGAGTTCAAAATATGCACTTTACTTTTTCCTGAACAAATCCAAAACTTAAGGCCACAATAATACGTACTCTGCAATTTTAAAAATGGGTGGGGGTGGGGTGCACATGATAATCAACAAACACGACTGTCCGTTCTACTCATGTATTGTCATTCCAGCTTAACAAGTGGATTCGTCTCTCACGACCGTTCGGCTTAAGGATTATCGTATTGACATTCTGGCCGACATCGACTACAGTTGCATCTGCATAATGATCATACTCATTCTTTTTTTAAAAACGTGTTCTTGATGTACAAGCGTTTAATCTGTGCCTTCACAAATATACTATACAGCAATCAGCCCTAGTCGATACGTGGAAATCATAAAGATCTTCAACTAAAGCGAATCGTATGAATGCTCGAATTATTTGGACACCTAATAGACACAGAGACCGACTCATAAAACATACAGTTAAGCAGGCGGGAAAAGAGAGATACGCAAACGTTGAAAAAATATATTTGACACAAAAAGAATTATCTTGCTAAAATTGACTTCAAAAAGTATTAATATGCAATATGTCTTTCTGCAGGAAAACACTGAATGAAGGTTGACATTGTGCAACCCAAACTGAAAACGTTATATGCAAGTTAGATATTGCAACGAGTTTATGCTCTTAAAATAAGTAACAGAAAATAGTGAAAAGCAACCGATTTTGTAAAACTCAACAAATAAATTATTTCGCTAGAATACAAAGTGAAAATTAAGAATTACAGACGCGAGTCCTAATAATAAAGTTCTGAATAAACTTTAGTGGGAATGAAGTCAAGTCCAACAATGAAAGTATTTCCAAGAATGTTACTGAAGCATTTTTGTATTTCCAGAGAAAAAATAATTTGAATTACATTGTATTTCCAGAGAAAAAATAATTCGAATAATTCCAAATCGAATAATGTGCACAACATAAATGCTTGATTTTGCTCAGATGTTAAATGACGAAAGACAGATTTTTAGAAAATCGCCAGATATATGTCAAACAAAGTCTCAAAACAAAACCACGGATGAGGATCAAAATTTCGTTGATCTAGAAAGATTTTAGTTGTAATTAGAAAAACCCTCACCAAAATCACAATAAAACATGACATTCATAGCGAAGTCCAGCTATAAAAAATACAATTTCCTTTAATCAGTTTAAGATAATGATACTCACCCTGAGAAAAATAAAGAAGAGTTCTTTACCAAAACTGTCACTGATTTTGGACAATGTTCAATGTTGTTATTGTTGTTGTTGTAGGGTTTAACGCCATTTTTCAGCACACGATAGGTTATACATGACGACCAGTATTAATGGTGGAGGAAGAACCCGGGAAAACCCCGGAAAGCTACTGGCAAGCTTTCTTACATACCCACACTGGGTGAATCCGAGCCTGGAACCCAAGCAAACAGAGGGAGTTTTCGACACGGTCAGCCACTAGATAATGTTTCATTAACCACAGCATATAATGTAATTTTATAATTAAAAAAAACGATAAACAATTTAATAAACAAACAATGAACATTAAATATACATAATAATATAAGCTGACAAATATGGCTTGTGCATTCATTCTTTCAGTAGTATATTTAAAACGGACTCCTCCAGCAGAAAGGATGTTTTTGCGGTATATGTTCCTTTCGTACGTGATTTGAAGAACTTTTACTCACTTAAAGTATGCACAATGTATGCCCACCATCATTTCTATTTTCTTAAGCTGACTAGTCCCTTATAAGTATGTTATTTATCGATTGAATATATATATATTCTTATTAGTCCAATCTGCTCCCTTATAAGTCGAGTCAAAATGCAAGCAATAAAGATCCTATATAACGCGACTGCAGATAAGGGTTCATGGTGTTTGTTTTACTGATCACTCCTAGCGAACTATATAGACCCAGATCTGCCGTTGTAACATGGCAAAAAATCACCACCGTGGGAAAATTGTCCCCGGTCATTTTTCTATGGAAAATATAGAACCACTAACTCGTAGAAATCGACCCCATCCATAGCAAAGCGACTCCAGAGGGTGGGGTAAGGCATTTTTCTCCAGTTCACTAAGTTACAGGAATGTTAATTAAACAAGGAAATAAATTACTGTAACAAGGTTAAGAGGGGTAGTTATTATATATTTATGCTAGCACATTAATACTATGCATGTAAATAGTACCTAACATAAATAGAGCAGATCGACATTCCGACATCACAATACAATAACGCGAGAAAGCGGTATGTCAACGAGATATAATGTCATGATGTCAGGTTATTTTTACCACGATACCGTATCATTTTCTGAGTGTCCTCAACCAAATACCATAGTTTTTTTAACATTAATGTTTAAATCAAAAGATATGACTGTTGTCTTTTACTCCAACATGTTTACCGATTTGGAAAACAACAGTTACAACTTGTATTTCCAAAATTGTATCTATAACTGTTCAGTATTAATGATTAAACATAAGAGAGAACGAAATCAATGTAAATGTTATGAATCACAAACATATGACCTTTAACCCAGGGTATCGAATAACGTTTTGAAGAAATACATTTTGTTATTAAAAGGGTCAGGTTTGAGCCTCGGATCACCTACTAGAACTTCAAGGCCATGTTTAATTAGTCCATCGTCTGTCAAGCATGACTAATTATTATTTTATTAAGAATAGCCACTAAGCGAAGGTATACCTTTATTGTATGTAACATAAAGATCTCAAAATGTCTACAGAAATTATTATGTGATATTGTAACATTAATTAATGCTGACTCACACATCCGTACGCACAATCGTACGATCCTTACAGGAATCCGTAGTTGCATGTATATTTTTATACGGTGAGATGGAAGACGATAAACTACTTTGTCAATTGTTTCTTGTTGTTGTCTAGTGTATTACTTTGAAGTCCAAAACTAAAGTAATTGAGCACTTTAATTATGATTTCTTAATCCTGGTTGATTAAGCCTCTCTTGGTTTAAGGCTTATGTGAGGCATTGACTTCTGTCATATTATTTGTATAAAGGACAAGCAAGTTCGATGCTTGTAGGCAGGGACGTCATGGTCCCCCCCCCCCGTCTCTGCTTGTAGGAATTGGGTGTCCGTGCCCCCCCATTATCGTATACGTGTAACGAGGTGCATTGAGCGTTTACAGCGCAACGAACACGTAATTTCTAGCCAATAATAAATGCAAAATTGTGTAAACTGGAATAAATGAACAACCAAACCTATAATAAATAACATTTCAAAGAATACTATTACTATATTTCTAAACAAAATATGAAAGAGGGCCAATCTTCTACGGGAAGTAATTTACATTGTGAAGGGGGTCATATTATTACTGGTAAATGAAGATGGAGTCGCTTTTCTGCGTAGAAAACGGACCCCTTCGTCGCAGAAACGTATCCCCTCCACGGTTATTATTCTTCTTATAAAAATGACTCTCATTCATTATTCTGCATAGAAAAGCGATCGGGGGTCAATTTGCCACGTTACACCGGCTTAGTATGCGCCGGCAGAACTGGGTCTGTGCATTTTGCAGTTGCACTCGACTTCTAAGCGAGTATATGAACATGTAAAGAATCAGTTTGTCTCTCCTTTCATTACCCACCAACTTTCATACTATGTTTGCATACAAAAAATGCATTACACCCTTTCCATCTTGTTTTACAATAACATGGTTAATCGTATAGAAAGTCTGGAGAAAGGGAGCTATGTTCGTTCAATTTTTCTAGTGGTGCCTTGCAATATTACTAATGACCTTGTCATTCGATTGGTCAAATCCTTTCAATTCTTCATCTACGCACAAGATTAACTAAAATCTGGTCGTCCTTTTATTGTCTTTACCATAAGAAGGAAATTAAACCAGATCGCAGCTCATTTTAGCCATAATTAACCCCTATCGAATGAAGTGGACTTAGGATCGTAAGACCACCACATTAACCAAATCAGAATCAATATTTTCGCCATTACAGTGTGAAAGCTGTTTTTATGTGTAGACTTGTTTACCCGATAAAAGCGTATAATAGATATAAATACTAAAATAAACATAATTACAATTTAAAATCTGATTATTACTTCCAGATATCATTGAATATTTCGGTAGTGTGTATGATAACGAAGGCGTGCTCATCAGATGATATACGCTTCAATTGCCATAGGTTTAGACTCTGGATCAATGTTAAAATCAGTTTATGGGACAGTCTCAATTTATACTACATCCTTGCAGTTTGAACCCTAAGCCCAATTCTACTGAGCAGTCCTTGATGAAAGGAACCAGACTGGCAATATAACAGTTTATTTGACCAAATAATCTCCGGTAAATTTGAAAGAGTTACTAAAAATACGAAATAATTCCTTAGGCGGAACGTTATCTCCCGAGGACTTTTGTCTGGTTTTAAGTGTCGATTTTGTGTACGTGTTAATAAGGAATAAAGAAACACATACCAGACTGTAGTAAATGTTAAGAGTGTATAGGCGTCAGTGTGAAATAATGAAACATATACCAGACTGTCGTAATTGTTGAGTGTGTACGCATCAATAAAAAATAATGAAACAGATACCAGACTCGTTATTTCCATTGCCAGTTGACAAAATTTAATTTGTAGTTGAAACTAGCCAGAAACAAATCGGATCGGTGAGATAATAATACAATTGATAATCCTCAAATGCGTCTAACGTTACGTTGCACAAATGTAAAATGATAACTAACTTACAATGGATGTGATGTGAAAAGTAAGTTTATTTTATGAATATTTTCTGGAAAATGTCTATCATTCGCGCGTTTGGTGGGCAATTGGTTGAACATATACGACGAGTTTCATAAATTTCTATTTAAGTGAGCAAAAACATAAGATTATATTTTTGCACGACGAAAAATCCCGATTTTATGTTTTAAAGCTTCAGAACAGGGCAGTGAATGAAGTGACTTTGAAATAATTTGAATGTCTCTCAGTCGTTACGCCTTTTCCTTTGCATGACGTTATAATGTCGCTTGTAACGACATTGTTTAATTTTACATGTGTTATATGTATGTACACGGAGAATAATGTGGTTATATTATATTTTCAGTTCAACGGCTTGGAAATTGGACACGTAGTGGTAGCAGATGTATGTTGTGATTGTCATAGTATCTTCGTACCATGCAAACAATATATTTTCAAATTATACACGAACAGTAATATGAAACATAATTAAACTACGAAGAGTGTAAAGGAAACTGATGACAATATAGTATATTCAATGAAACATTAAAACATGAAAACAAAATTCATGCACAATGACTGATTTCATACAATAATTGAGACACCCTTGTTGATATAGTCATTTTATTATTATTATTATTATTATTATTATTATTATTATTTGTGGTGTAAGCGGCAATGACAGAATTGTTTTGATGTAATTGTATTTTTTCTAGTTTAACTGCTTTTGTATTTGCGTAAAAATGTATTTAGTCTTAGAACTAGAGTCGATAAAAATTACAAATTTATCAGCTTAAAAAGGCTGAAAAGAATAAAAAGAGCTTTGACATGAGGTGGCCCAATAAGATTCGATTATTCCCCTAAATCATTACAAAAGCCTTTGATATATTGCGAACCCAATGCGAAATGTTTTTAATCTTGGTAAAGCTCCTGCTAATGAAGGAAATATGGCATTGATAAACAAAGTAAAACACAATAACACCGATTAATTTGTCTCAGTGACATAGGTTACTTGAAACTCCCTCAAAAACAGATGCATAGAGATGGGGAAGGGGCAGATGCATACATTTTCGGAATGTAAATATGAACGTAAAAATATGGATTGAAACATAATTTAAAATGCTAAAGATGAAGAATAACTATTAGTTAAAAGAGTCAAATATGGAGGTTTATTTGTTAAATTTTTGTTTTCCTCCATAGCTGTCGACCCCGTATTCTTTGTAATGCAAAATGTATAATTCTCACGAATACCTCTTCTTAAAAGAAGGATCATCAAAAACAAATGTCGCAAATTTGACATCCCCTGTTTTGAACGTGTCACGTGAATAAAGTGCTCGATATCAAGGAGATTTTGCATACGAAGTCTTCCCCCGTTTAAAAAAACGAACGGTGCTCTGATTTAAATATGGCAAGAAGTAACCATTTACATACAAGATATCAATTACCATTCGCATAGACTATTTCCATTACATTTTAAGGCCAGATTATAGACATGTGAAGCTAATCACACAAACGCAAACACACACACACACACACACACACACACATATATATATATATATATATATATATATATATATATAATATATATATATATATATATATATATATATGCTTTTCTGAATAATTATATGTTATAATCTGTATCTTGTATTTGACATTGTTCAAAATAAAGCTCACTGTGTACCTAACCAGCGATATTTATTTTGTGAACAACGGAATACATTGCTAAAAACATTTTCTCTCTCATATATTCAGATCTCTCTATATATCTATCTCTCTCCCTCCCTCTCTCTCTCTCTCTCTCTCCCTCTCTCTCTCTCTCTCTCTCTCTCTCTCTCATCACATTGTGCGACATGAGATCAGGTCTCTATTTTGTTTGCAGCCAGACTTGACTTACAAGTAAGTATATATGGTGATGGGGATTAGTCTTCACATTAATGGATAGGAAAAAAAACAGTATCTTATGTTCAAGGATATCCATAACAGTCGATGAAAATAGCAATTTTATTACTGACTCATTAAATAGCATCTAAAATTAAAAATTCAAATTTCCAGAGGTCTACGGAGATTATACAGACGATTTAGAGCATTAAACGTAGCAAAGGTTTGAGTTAATACAGCGATGAGTTATAAAAGACGTTATATCGTGAGAAGTATTCATTTCAATTTGTAATCTGTGATCGAGTTATTTTATGCAAATGAAAAGTCTTGAAACTAGCTTAGCGCAAGCTATAGAGTGTACCTGTTCACAATTTCTATTTATTGTTTATAATATTGACTAGACAATTTAACATTATCACGACTTTACTTACAAAATGTCCCAAGTGTCATAGGAGGTTGCTGTTTTTGCATAAAAACCAGTAAGATCAATATGACATGGCATTAACTACAACAGCAAAAGTCAGTGACGTACCTAATCGTCTGCAATAATATTAAACATCATACAGTTATATGCAGTTCAGAAAATCATGCCGTATTTTATCATCTTTACTATTTTAAAATTCATTACAGCCACAGTAAACCTGTATGCTGAAGTAAAACCTATTGACGTAAAACTAAACAAGCGTAGATAATGCATATCTGCAGCACCAGATGCCACCATAACAGTTTATAATTTTGTCTTCAATATCCAAAGAATCCCAACTCAGTCCAGAAATATGTTTGGGCAAAACTAACAAACCATATCGAATAGTGGTTTTTGTTCAGCTGAAATCAGCTGAAATCAGCACAAATATACATCTGATCAACACCAGAATAACCGACACAATTGAACAGAAAAAATGAAGTGAACAATAGGCATTTGCCAGTCAAAGCTTCCCACCTCAAAGCATCACCCAGTCTGTGTGTCTGATTGAAGTTTACATATTCCTGTCATGACAACCTACTTTGTTAACGTTCTTCTTTATAAAGTTAAACAGAGTTGTTTCGTGAAGGAATGATTTTAACCCTTAAATTGCATTCTGTATGTATTGTCACGTGTTTCGAGGGCATGGCAATGTCTGATTAATCTCGATACAAACCAAGATGAGTCTGGGATTTTCTTAAATTGCCTGAATATGGGATATTATACATGCAATGGCCTTGGTTTCAGGTAAATATGACATTTTCTAAACAGGTAAATCTCAATAACAACCGCAAAATTGATGTCACAACGATGAATTAGCTGGTTGACCCAACTGCATATTCATTTCAACAAAGGTCTATAACAGTTTCACCGAATTACGTCATATTCATTTCAACAAAGGTCTATAAAAGTTTCACCTCATTACGTAATATTCATTTCAACAAAGGTCTATACCATTTTCACCGCAGTACGTCATATTCATTTCAACAAAGGTCTATACATGTTTTACTACATTATAGGATTAAACGATCATGGTTGGGTATTTATCGATGTGTAAATTTTACCTAATCACTCACAACGTAAATAAAGTACGAAGGACTTTATGTGAACTTTGTGACTGATTAGGTGAAAATTACACATCGATAAATACCCAACCATGATCATTTAATCCTTATAATTCCAATTTCGTCCCTTCTTTCATTAAATCACCTTATTCCATCAACAATGCATTCCAATTTAAGTAGCCCGTATTTTCCTTTTATTCACCGCTTCACATCGCCCCAAAATACATAACCTGTACAGAATCACACGAACATATTGACTATTGTCACAGATACGTTTATTCAGAAACTTCATATTTTACATCTTCGACAATGGCTACCGGTGGTTTCAACACATTTAGTTTATTTACAACATCCTTGTTTAATTTTAGTTAGTCTCATCTGCTACGTCAGATGATCATGAACGTACAAAATAACAGCGTATTCGGAATGAACAAGTGTGCTAGGTTAAATTTCCAATCAAACCTTAAATCGTAATGGATTTTATCAATGAACAACATGGAAATATGAACAAGATGATGCTATCCCTTACTAACATAAATGTAACAATTAGATAAATTGTATACAGGAATAACATTTTATATCATTCTCAACAGCGTTAATACTTATGAAGACCCGTTCAGTGATCTAATGTCAAATGAAATGTAACTACTGTCACAGTTATGTTTATTCGGCAACTTCATACTTTATATCTTATGCAATTGCTACCCATGGTATCAGCACATTTCTTTTCATATAAACAAATAAAATTCTTTTTTAATTTTAGTATGTCCTATACAGAAATAACGTTCTATATCTTTTTCATCAGCGTTAATACCTAAAAAAGACCCTTTCAGTTATCTAATGTGAAATTAAATGTACAGTTGTTAAATGTAGCGTTGATCGCAAAACCGGACATATGTTTTGTATGGTGCATAGTTGAGTGCTGGAGTGCTGGAAGGAATTAATGACTACATATCCAAAATAATTTAAATTAGCAAAACAATCACCTTTATGGGTTATTATACACATTTTCAATGATATTCAGTCACATTGGTAGAGATGGTAGTTTTACCATTTAAAAACTCTATTCAGTCTTTGAATAATGGTCTCATAAATATTTTGGATTTTTTTATATATATGGTCATATCACTCCATGCCGCCAACACCCACACCCGCGTTTTTTAATCAAGCAAACAAAATTAAAATAATTCAAAAATACCAAAATTATCAAAATTAACTGGCCCAGTTCCCATGATATTATTGTTGTTGTTGTGTATGGCTAGGGTGATTGAGGTCATTGGGTGCTCTCTGAGGAAATTTATAAATCTCTGTTGATCTGTTTCATTTTCAGCGTTTGTAACATCCATCACATTATCGTCAAATCCACCTTCATTTGCTTTAATCGCTGCTATTATTTCTTTTAACTCCTTGTCATCTATTTGTTCTAAAACCTCCTAAGAAAATTGCAGTGAAAAATCACCGTAATCGGCCATTTTGCGTGACTATGTAGCAGACGAACGCCAAATTGTCAACTATGCATTTCAATCAAAGAATATTGGAAAATGTATTAAAAGGGTTTAATTTATATGTATTTGCTGAATAAAACATTTGAAAGATGAAACCACGTTTTCACAATGACGTGTCCGCAATGTTTATTTATACTGCACACAGTACAAAAACCAAAAGTAGTCTCAGAATTTATCGCTGTGTAAAACATTCCAGATCAGTATCACGTGACAGTTTATAGCCAGTTGTATTGCAGAAAGTCCGTTTCATTATAAAAAAATTGGAATTATTACGTTATATTCATCTCAACAAAGATCTATAATCCAGCAAACTTAGAATCTTCGTTTCTACATACTTAAAGCCAATGGATGACTATCACCTGAAGCCCACCATTAGTAGATACATAATTTTATAGAGTGCATATCAATTTGAGGTGACAAAATCCAAACAAACCCAAATCCACAAATATCTGCTTGAATATGTTTAACTCAACACAGTCATTTAAACCATATTTGCTTAGGAGGATGAGTTATATGACGCTAATTTATAAGATGCTCAAGTTTGAATAAGGTTCAAAGTTGAAAAGGAACATGCGTCTGTACGCGCTAATGAGTGCGTATTACTGTTTATGAAGTTGGGACTAGTATATGTTTCGTATAAGTATAATTTAAACGAGAATAATTATAATCCACGGATTAAAGTCAATAAGTCTAAACATTTCTAGATTTATAAAACTAGAGGAGTTAAGCATCTTCAAGGATACAAGATTAGTTCTTTTCATCGAGTTCTATGTGTTTGAGAAAGCTATGAGTCCTAGCGCTCTGCATGGTAACGTCTGAGTTAAAAATATAATTTGCTGGCGATTATCCCACCTGGTCGCGTGTCAACCATAAGCTATTTCATTATCCACTTATTCCTTGGTTAGAAAGGGAACAAATTAGGAACGTAATGTTTTTAAATGTCGATAACAAGAAATTCGAAAGATTTTAAATTTCTACACATCTAAATACGTATAACAAAATCGGCTAAGGAGAAGACACAGCATCGCAAGTTTCTATATATGACTTCAATTGAAAACAGCTGACTTGCTTTAAAGAAGGCAGTTCGATCTTCGTACTAAAACAAATCATCGTATGCCTTGTGTTGCATCAAATTACTTACAATTCGATGCCCTTCTGGTCTACTGTGCATCATTAAATAGCGATCACCAAAAGGGCTATGTCACGTGAGCAGATTCTCCATTAGAATGACATTTTCCAGTGATAACTGCGGATTGCTCGCTTTCAATGAAAGTGTCAAACTAATTGTAAATCTATAGAAACCAGTGTATTCAAGCAGGGAATGATAACCTTGGGCAATCATTCGGTTCGACTGTGTTTTTGAAATTAAACTTGATACTTCGTTATTGCTTTACGACAAAATTTTAGTCATTTTGCTTATGTCAAGGCACGACTGTTAATAACCAGAACGCGTCGATGGCTAGTTTGTTACTGCCTTAGGTTAGACTTCTCTCACGCTCATCTGTGTTATCAATTTTACCTCTTGGAAGAATGGACAATACTTTATAAGATTCTCTAATGGTTTTAATTGGTGACATTTTCTCTTGTTACAAACATAGCTGTTATTGAAAGAGGACCGTTATGTATGCGATGAACGTTTCATTAAAATTGGATACTACATCTACGTTGTAAAGACTTTAACTTGCATATGTTGCACAGTAGATGGGAGGGAGTAGAGAATTTCGGCCTTGTTGACTTTCGTAAAGTTTTCTAAAGATGTTGACTTCAATTTGAGTTCTAGGTCTAACCCTGTTTATCAACATATAATGTTCTCGAAACCAATTTGTTTACAATGATTACAAATTGATAAAATGCTTGTTTTAAAATGACCCACATCCTGCGTATTCTATTGTCAAGTGAAATTAGTATTTAAAAGCTCAGGTAATCAATTATTCGTTACTGTTTTTAAGTTCAGTCCGTGGAATAATTTACCGTTGTCTTTAGATATAATTTGAAATGATTCGCTTATTTAAAGATTATTTATTAGAATTACAAAGTATCCATTGACGTTTGGGATGAAAACACTACCGTGGGATTTTTGTGAATTTATTCAACGACACTCGGCATTGTATAATTGTGATACGTTAAGAATGTTAGTGCATTCGTTCGGAACTCACTGCAATCATAACAAAAATAACATACAGGATTATTTGGGATTAAATTCACAATACTTGGGATCTCGAAAAGTTCATTTCGTACCGTAGCGAAACAATAAAATTGCAATTTTACTAACATATTGGTTTCGCTTTTTTATGTTACTTAAAGATCATAAATCTGTAACAAAAATTGGTCTTCGTTCTTTTACCTGATTTTCTTTCAAATACATCAAAGATATAACGCATTGTCTTTAAAAATTAGATTTATTTTGTTGCAGAATTTTGGTTCACCTTGATGGGGATTTTATTTTTGCACAGTTGAGACATCTTTATTGAAACCAGCAAGGCTTCTCAATCTTTCTGTTGCAGAACTGTTTTCTTTATAAAAATAAAAATCAAAGGAGAAAAAGTATGTTTTGATTCAGTATTAGGAGGATAATGCTTTGGGTTTAATTACTAAATATGTCTCTGGTTTTGATAGAACATCAAAGTGATTATATTTTTTATATATAAAAACCCCAGATGGAATTAGCAAAGCTTCAGCATCAGAAAGAAATGTTGGAATGCAAAATCAAAAAAAAAAAAAAGGAAAAGGAAACCCAAATTTAAATGCAGACTGAGAGGAAAGGGAGAGGCAGAGTGAAGTAGAAAAAGAAGAAGAAGAAAAAGAAGAAAATGAGAGACATTGAATGGTAGTGAGAAAGAGAAGAGAAAGCTACTTATATTCCATTAGTGTGTTTTTTATGATTTAACGTTAACAATTTTAGTCATATCGCTTTGAAATCTGCGGTGTGGCAGTTTACAGTGATATCTAGAACTTGGGCTTCATGTTCCAGACATGTACCATCATGTCCCACTCAGTCATATTATCCTCACACCAGTTTGACTAGTCCTAACAGGAACCTCTTAATGTTGTGCGCCAAGCGAGGCAGCTGTTGGTAGCATTCTTGTAAGTCTTTAGTATAAATCGGCTGGAGATCTCTAACCAGCAATCTTCCACATCCGAGGCGGACGCTCTAACCATTTAGGCCAACCGAATGGTAAGCTTCAATGAGAAGAGAGGGAAATACAAATGCAAAGAGAGAATAGAAGGCTGTGCGAATTCAGCAAGACGGAAAAGAGAGGAAGATGCAGACGCAAATAAATAAATAGATAGATAGATAAATAGAAAGACAGACAGATACACAGATAAACGATAACGATAACGATAGCGATTGCGATAATCATCGACAGCTCTTATTTGAAGAGTTCAATAACTGTATTCATAGTGATTTCAAGACCTATCTTGATGGACAAAAGGTAGAAGTTTTGAAACTTTTGCTCGTACAGGCGACGGTTTTACTCTGACTTTCAAAGTTGTATTTGTCAGTTAGTCTCCATGACAGTATTTGTATGTTGTATGCATGGGAGACAGGAGCGTTGCATATACTTCATGTATTTGATAAAAGCCTGATAAAAAGTCTGACTGAGACAATATAAACCAATTTACTGTTTTATATGAGTATATCAGTGTATCCCCTTTGGGTGCATGACTGAGAGTCAAAAATCTCATTGGTGTCAAAACTGGGGGTCAGACTTAGTAAATAACAAACTTTGGTCTCAAAGCTGGGGGTCAAATTAAAAATTTGGGGGGTCTCTGAAGCGCAAAGGAGGGTAAAGGGAAACACTTATATAATGTTCTGGTAAATTTGAAAGAGAGACCGTACTATTCCCAAATAATTTGTTAACGGAACATTCTACCATTAATATATTATAATTTGTATGAATCTGATATATATATATATATATATATATATATATATATATATATATATATATATATATATATATATATGTGTGTGTGTGTGTGTGTGTGTGTGTGTGTGTGTGTGTGAAAATCGAAACAGACAGAGGCATTCATTTTTCTGCTGCTAGCTGATACGAAATTGATTTGAGAAAACCGACCAGAAACAAACTAAACTGACAAACCTCAGCTACTTTTCACGATATATTTTGAAAGATATCAAAGTAAAATTCTGCGTCATGAAAACAAAGTTTGTTCTCTGCCAACGATATTTCTATATATAATGTTTCTTTGTCAACGATATTACAATATATAATGTTATTTGGTTCAAGGAATGTTTTCTTGTGATATTGGAGCAGAATAAGGATATGAATCTGATAGCAATCTTACCAGTGCAGGTCTTTTATTCTTCACTTACACACAATAGAAGTTTTCATCTCCGTCATCTCTTGATCACTACGAGGAGCAGATAAAGCAATGACATCATCTGCATTTCATATAGCACATAAACGTTATACACATGTAATGAATATCGATGACAAAAGCCACAATCGATGACAAAAGCCACAATTAAACTTCACAAGAATGTTGCATAACAGATAAGTATTTACAATGAAGCGTCCAAATGGAGACACAAAGAGAGGTAAATGACTCATTTCATAAACAATAACTGATTATGTCAGCGACATTATTATTATTATTATTATTATTATTATTAGTAGTAGTAGTAGTAGTAGTAGTATTTTGTTGATGATAATGATGATGATGATGATGATGGTAGTGGTAGTATTTCCTTATATTTTCTTTTCGTGCTTTTACAATTTACTTTTTATCTTTGCGTGAAAAACTATTTAATCAAAGGATTACATTCTTGCGCGGTCATGAACAGAGCTTTACCTCATTTTACGACACTGAGGGAAAAAGCCAACACAGTCTGACGGAATTAACTCAACCAGATTCCCGTGTTCCCTTACAAAAACGCTTTAATATATTGGAATCACGCTGCTCTGTCTCTCTTTTTTGATAACACCCAGGCTAAAGAGAGAAATATGGCATCGTTAAATAAAGTGAAACTCAATAAACACTGATTAAATGGTCTCTACGACATAGATTAGTCCAAACACGCAAAAACGCAACTGTCTCAAGAAGACATAAAACAGACGTGAAATACAAATGTTTTAGAAGTATTTTTTTCTGTGGTTTGACGCTGCCAATAACACATTGAAAATATTGTTAGGAAAACAACAATCCATCTGACATTTTACGATCCTGTGATGATGGGTACATTTTTAATGACTTAATTGCATGCCCAACATGGATAACTTCGTACATCGCATATGTCAATCATTACAGGTTTGTTGAGCATAACTGTACATCCGATTGAAGATGCTCTTACATGCCCACTGCTTCGCGATTAAAGTATTAGGACTCTATGGTCTTAACCTAAGTAACAGAAAGAAGCCAAACCAACAAATTTAATAAAATAAAACAAAAACATATTTCCCTAGAATAACAAGTGAAACAATGACTTACAGTATTGTGAGTTCAATCCCAAATAATCCTTACTGTTCTATCACAAATGCAAAAGTATAGGATGTTCCGAATGAATTCCAATAATAATAATCTGGAATGTCCTGATCTACCAAAAGTCTTGAATGTCTTGATTTATCAGTAATCTTGAATGTGCTGGTGTGTCACGAGTTTTCAATATGTCGATGTATAAACACTCTCGATGTATCATAATGATATATTCCAAAGTGTCTTGGAATGAATTTACAATAATCCTAAAACAGAGTATTTTAGTCCGAAAAGTCAATGAGCACATTGTAATTCTAATGAAATATTTTAATAAAAGGATCCTCTCAAATAATATCTGACCACAAGATTAAATGATTCCACAAAGTGACGTTAAAGAATGAATAATTGTTTACTAAGCCTCTGTTATATACAACATGTCTTTTAACCTATTACACAATATAATGTTATGAAAAACGTACTTTCTAATGGGAAAATTTTCTTAATTTGTAAACAAGTTCATAACATCAAATTAAATTCAAGTAAACATCTTTTAAACACTGAGAACAGTCAGGTAGACACAACCTACAGTTACAACAATAGTCATGTAGGCCAAACTTCAACTCTCAATCACTGACAAAGGTCAAGTACACAGTGTAAATTAAATATACATCACAAAAGTAATTAGCCAAGCATCATCGATGCAAATCCTGTGAATTTAATCTTATTAAGAATTATGCTAAGTAAGACGATTTGAAATTTTGGAATGCAATCTAGATTGATATCTCTTGAACTCATAAATATGCCTGAACAGAGGCTCTGTTGGTGTGCAAAACGATTACTCATGTACTACTTTCTGCACCGGTCTGCGAATGGCACCTTCTTTGCCAAATGAAACTACTGCATCAAAGGCCCTTTGCCAAGTCAAACTACAGTATCAATGAATCTTTGCCCAACCAACTGTGATATGTGAAAATAATTTATTTTAAGTCTGCGACAGTTTGCCACCTTAGCTGGTCAGGTGTGCTTTCTCATATGGATTATGGTGACAGTCACATCAAAATAGATGAGATACCTTATCAATCCTACTCTGTATTAACAAAATGGGTAATTGCTTAGTGTCATATTCGTCTGAGACGTCAGGCTGGACTCGTGAAAAATGAGTAATGATCCTTCTGCTAATTAGAACGAATATTATTTGTTTCTAAATCGGTAATTTTATTGTTAGTGAAACGATTGTGATTAAAACAATGTAGTGGAAATATTTCATGAAAACTTTACAAGAAACAAAAGTTATACAATCTTTAAATTACGTTAAAAGGATGGCCTAAAAGATGATAAAAGTTATATTTTAAGAACTTTCAATATCGTTCAAAAAATTTGAATATGTGTGTAATTTCTCCATCTCAAATTGAAGCTTTATCCAGAAACAACTCGACATTTTGTCATTTTGGTGTTACAATAACAGCTCTATCGTTGTCTATTTTTTTCAACCCGTCTGTATACAGGGATATACGACTACAAGAAGACTATGATTTGATTTAAATTGTCTGAAAAGGAGGTATATCAATTTTGCTATTAAATTTGCAAGAATTAAATATTTTTTAGAGGTGTTGATATCCAAGCTGATAATTTTGGAACAAAGAAACTTTTAACTCTTTCCAAAATTGATATTCTACTGTTTCTAATATAGGATACATTCGTATGCCAAAGTGTGGAATAAGGATTTTTGTATGGGCTTGCAACTTTTGTTATTTTGCCTAAAGATTAGATGAATTAGAATCGGATCAAATATCTGGAGGTAAAATTTGCCAGATGATCCATGCACAATCTAGTAATAGTGAAGTTTAGGTCTTTCTAGTGACCTTTAAAACTGGCGCTAGACCTTCAACATGCTCCCTAAGTTGTTTTTCCCCTGTCGTATCAATACCCGAAGCTTTTAACAGTTGTCCATGGGTTATCTAATTTGTGGAAGGAATGATAGATAATAGTCGTAAATAAGCCCTAAAAATGTGATATCCTTTACAAGAAGAAGAAGACAACCGTTACGATATAGTTTCTGGCATTCATGACTTTGATCTAATTGGCAGAAAATACATTCAAATAGTTCTCGATTTCGATAAGTTGGGCTTGTTTTCATCTCTGAACTCTGTTTACGATTATATATGTTATCTATATCTCATAGCATTCACCAGTATGCATACTATGTGTTGTCTATATCACATAACATTCACAGGTATGCATACTATGTTTTATCTATATCACATGGCAATGTCATCAAAATATAATGTGTAGTTGGTTCATGTATTAACGCATTTCACTAGGATGTTAATTTCGAAGTTGAATACGTCGACTAACAAGTTGCTGCCCTGAGGTGAAATCATATCCATCAGATGTCTTTCAGAAATGGTGTTGCCTAGCTAAACTCTGACATTTCTGTCTGTCATACAATTGGAGATTAAGCTACCTAGGAGTCCCCTATGAGCCAGATTGAACTGTTGACTCGTTAAGCCTCACTTCTTTGTGCTATAATAAGCTTTGTCCAAGTCGGAACATATGCCAACTGTATGTTCATTCTTTTTTAAAGTGTCTAATAAATGATTCAAGTCTGACACTCTCGTCTAATGTGATTGTGGAACAGAAACGCCCAAGATCAGTATAAACCTCAGACGATTTGAGGTAGTCTGGTTGACTAGTCGCTAAGTAAAGAAGATCGAAATGAATAATTATCAAACCCAAACGACGAGTGGCAATTTGGTTCAGTATTACGGTAGCACCATTGCAATGTAATATGTATGTTCAGTTTAATAACACCTTACTATAGAAAATTATGTTTACTCACAATGTGATTCCTTCTGCATATGTTTAAACTGACGATACGTATACATCTTGTTATCTTTAAAAGAAAATCATCACACAACTAAGATGCAAGCTGAAATTATCAAAAATATTTTCCTCCATATTTTGATGTATAACACATCAAATTCATGATTTGATTTGTAATATATATATATATATATATATATATATATATATATATATATATATATATATATATATATATATATATATATATATATATATATCAATAAGTGTATGTGCTTCTTTCATATCTAAATCAAGATGTATCATTCTGTGCCCGATGATTCCAAAAGTCTCAGCTTCGAACGAAATTACGTTCTTTTTAAGCAGATGGTTTTGAAGACAGAGATCTTGACGTAAACAGTTGAATTTTGTTTACACTTCTTTTTTTACACGTAAGTCCAAATGCGGCTTTTGACGTTCTTGAAAATATTACTCACATGTTACATTTCACTGCTATGCATTTTTCATACTTACTTTACCTTCAAGACACAATTCTATGCACGCAAATTAAATGAACCGATATCATTGTGGTGAACTTTGCATAGATTTGGTTGCTGAATATATTAAAATTATTTCTTAAGCTTTAGGTAGGAAGTTATCTGTTAATTGTGAATTTGCCGAATCTTCATCCTATCCATTGATCTAGTGATGTGGTGATTTAGTGCAGTCCCCTTATCTTCGTCGTGATTTACATAGAGATTTGGGATTTTTACATAAATAATCAATAGCCATTTTGTGTAGTAATATTTACACTGCAAATATCAAGCTTCTATAAGATTTCCTTTTGATTTATTATTGACGCGTAAAGTACAATTGTGAAATGTATAGGCAAGAACTCCGATGTACAACGCAAAGTTTATTTTGCGGTAAACTTTTCATAGTAATTTACCTTCACCTTAGTATAACGTGTGCAATCTTTGCCATATGCATACTGTTTATGAGGGGTGAGGGTTTAAATGGCATACCCCGTTTGTTGGTATGCAGCAAAAACAATAAATGTCAAGTCTCAATTACAAATCTGTACGTTTAATAAATTAGTTTTGAATTTAGACTTATTTGATTGGCATGTATTTGGTAACATTATAAATTCAGACAATATTTTTCCTAAAATGAAGTTTAAAGTCCAGACGCAAGTTTGTTTGGTGAAATCCAGACTAGATTACTCACTAGCGTGGAATATTACACGTCATTACTTTAGTAGTTATTAATCAAATACAAATCCATATCTTAATTTTCTATCAGTATCTATTGATCAAACCCATAGATAATCCTAGATCAGAGAGCTGGAGAATATAACCTATTTCCAGAAAACGTTCCACACATTCAGCCCAGGAGAACTGTCAAACATTTAAACTGTCACACACTCAAATTTTGAACTCGACCTCACCTTTCTACTGTGCACAATTCAAACTCTGAACTCGACCTCACCGTTCTACTGTCACACACTCAAATTTTGAACTCGACCTCACCTTTCTACTGTGCACAATTCAAACTCTGAACTCGACTTCACTTTTCTACTGTGCACAATTCATGCTGAAGTTAAAAGCATCCTCGTGAGTAGGATTGCTATTTTATATAACTTTTTTATATTGTGGAAATATTTATTTATCTATATAAACTTTGGAAGAGATAAATAATGTCACATATAATTTGACTGTTCAAATTATTTCAAACCATATCGCAAAAGCGACATTGTTGTAAAAGTAAGGTATGATTTGACATAATATAATTGAATCGGTTTTCGTTTTTTTTTTTTATCTCTCATGTATGAAGCATATGTAACCTTTTGAATAGCCATACCCTGTGTATTTAATAGGTTATCAATACGGTACCCACTAGTCGCTATCAAACCTTTGAGGAAAGTTTGACATACGGTAGTGTAATTATTTGTCTAACGTGTTTGTACCCATTATGTAATAAAGCCACGAAGGAACATTCACTGATTTTCCTTCCTTAAGGCGGATAATTATCTCTGTAAATAGTTTCTATAGCAATGTTTTTAAAAACAAATTTATAAATCTTAACAAATGAGACACTTTTTATGTGAACTCAATACGAAGTATTTTGTCGATGTTACGGCAGATATAATCCAGGATTTGCAACTAGTGTGTGATTATATAATCCAGTTTGATCCCATATGTATATGAATGTACTTTGTGGAACCTTTATTTCTACTTTTTAACCCCTTCTATAATTTTAGCATCATGGCTACTTATTTTGCCTTGATGGTGGGTATCTCTGCCTTTATTTCAAAGAGTTTATCATCGTAACGTTTTTATGACCATTTAGATTTTTATTTTAAGAATTATACATATTTGGCTCTGTCTTTAATATGAATCTGTCAAAGATTTGTATGATCTTTTGGTCTACTCTTTCATCTTGTATGCGAAAATATTACTTTGTGTTAGAAGATTTTATCATGTACAGATTTTGCAGTATGTTACTACAACATATGTAGAACCGAGATTTTACCAGGCAGTATATAGCCATATTTGCTTCTAATCGGGAAATGAAAGCTCAACTATCATTAACGTGATCAGACAAATAAGGTAATCTATAATTTGTTCCAACCACGAATCGAGTCCCCCACATACAATGTTTTCGGGTCAGAAGCTTCTGCAATTTTAACCGACCAAATATTTAACAATTAAACGCAACTCTCAAATTCCACAACTGATGCCCAAATATATTCTCTCGAGGTAGAGAGGTGTAATTTTGAAGAGAAACGTGGTACGTGCCGATGGTGATATAGTAAATGAAGTAAGTTACATTAGTAAAGGAACACACTTAATTGACGTTAAACACTAATAATGGAACATAGGTAAGGAATCTTCTTAGCGATCTAAAGGTAAATAATTACACCTAAGAGATCTGCTTGACAGCTTCTTATGTCTTCATTATATGATGTTATTTTTCCGATACGTATTTAGTTATAATAAATATATACAACCTGGGTTGAAATCGAATGTCTTGTCTCTAACTCCCCCCCCTTCATCAACGTCATAACTGTTACTTATATCGTTTCCTCATTTGTTGTCTTGCAATTATACAGTAATATGTTTATATTATCAATGCTTACAAGCTACTGTGTGATATTATTATAATACTGTATTAAGGTTTTCTTTTACTACCTCAACAGCATGTTGCAATGTTTGCAATGTTATGCATTCATTAATCACACCAACCACATCACAAAAGTAACTATTATTGTTAATTGGGTGAGAGCTTGAAATAAACGTATGCTTATTGCTCGGTCCTCTACATCCTATCTTCTGTTTAATTTTATGTGCTTTCCCAAAAATAATGTTTAAATCAAGCGGTATTTACAACGTAGGTCCAGGATTCAGCGCCACAATTCTTAAAAACGATAAGTCGGAATCTGATAATACATTTCCGCTAACGTTACTTAACATTCAAAATTAATTAAGGCACTATTAGATTTAAGACTAAAGTGAGTGAGTACACAAATTAGGGGCAACGACTCACCTAAATGACAATGTAGGGCAAACACTGACCAATTCAGACTATGCCATTGCATTATCAACAATAATCTGTATATCATTTTGTTTTGGGGATGGGGGTAAAATCCAATAGACACAGAGGACGTTTTATGCAGAAAAGATATCAGGAGCAGTAATTCTACTAAACGTTGGCGTTGCCTATTGACAATCAGGGGCTACAACTCTGCTAAATGATAATGCAGATGACATTAGAACTAGACCAAGGTCTCTTGAAAACTAAGCTGCATGCTAACTTTTGTTGATATGCATTACATCATTGAGTTACTGCGTGGAAACGACAGCCAGCGGGCCATAATTGCAAAAACAATTATAAAAACTATAAAGCTCTGACAATCGAAATGAGACATGGGCTCATTAATTTCAAGCTGAAAATGCAGCAGCAAATTATGCAGAAACAAATTAGGAAAGTAATTTTACGTAAACGAATTTGAACGGGTCTGAAATTCAGGGACCACAGCATGACTAAGTGTTATAATGTCAGGAAAGTCTGACACTCGAGTTCGGCCACGATCTCGTAAAAGTCAAGAGGAATACCTAAATGGTATCCAAACCTAATAATAATCAATATTGTGCAGTAAAGAAAGTGAGTTGTTCTAACAATCAGGAGCTATAACTAGATGATTGCCTAGAATACTGGTAATCGAACTCTTCTAAAGCATTATTAATGTCAATCTACATACCCAGTTTATTTGAATCTCAATATTAATTATGAGAGGTATTGTTTGGAAAAGAAAGTAAGTCTGGCAGCGGTCGTACAGGCCCATCATAATATTTTCAGTTTCTTAGGAAAAGTGAAGAACATAAACTTTATTCAGTAGATTGTAACAAAAAACAACTTAACTATGCCTTCCAGCACATGAGATAGTTTGGAACAAAATATATGAAAAATAGCTTGCATTTTAAACACCATACGAATAGTGTTTTCATGCCGGTGGCGTTCATTTCATCAATGTCAAAAAGAGAATAGTTTGGGCCGATTTTCACTTAACCTTGAAGATCTCATTTGTTTAAAATATCTACAACCAACATACAGTTTTAGAGACTCATATCACAGCCATGGGAAACTTACTTTGATAAAGAGTGGCGGTAATCAACTGAGGACAATTTCACGGTTCAGCAAAGATTTTTATTAAAGATATGCAAAGCATCCCTTTGACAATCAGCCAGGGAGTCTGCAATCGATAAATTTCCCGTTAGACATAAAATCTAACAGTAAAGGGAAATTAACTTGTCATAGCTATCTTAGCTCTGATACCTGGCTTTCGTGCTTGGGGTCGTAAAGAAGAATCACTTTGTTTGATAGCATATCATTATAAAAACGTGTGTTCGATGTGGGTCTATATGGGCATATGGAAATAAGCAATATGTCAGCACTTACGTTTGACTAGCACCAGATATGAGTATTTTAGTACAATTTACTTGAGTGACTGGTTCAGTGTAGACTATACTGGTACATTGTATACACTTGTGCCATATATATATATATATATATATATATATATATATATATATATATATATATATATATATATATATATATATATATATATATATATTTGTGTGTTTACACAAAGTCTAGTGAAGTAGCAAACTTAATAATTCAACATCCACTTTCTAATTAACCAAATATTCGGTTAATTAATCAGTTATCTAATCGATGAAAATCAACACTTTTATGAAGCAATTCGTTAGTGACTTAATAGTGACTTGAGAAATAAATAAAGAAATTTATTAGTCAGCAAATTTGTTAGAATTTATTTGGCGACGAGAGGTTATCGAGTTATGTATTAGCATTCAGTAGTAACTGGTAAGGAAATTTGGCGGTACATATTATTTTACGGATAAGATTAAGACCATTTCAAATATATTATTGTCATATTTTCTAATCGAAATCACAGACATAGATCAAAGTTCAAGGCAATCTCTTAATAAAGTATGTCAGTAGTATTTGCGCTGGTGTAAACAAATGACACTATTTAAAGCATCTGAGTTTCAATAAAGTAACCATATAACAAATTAAGAGCAATAACGACATCTGTCTTAATATTTATTCAACTGACTTCGTTGAAAAGCATAATGTTCAACGCTGTTTATCAGTGATTGCTTTGGCGTTTGGCTGAAAATTATATAATTCAAGTTCTACTTCCAGCACTTTAACCGCCATTCTTAAGTAGTTAGCTTCACGAAAACAACGAAGAAGTGAAGAGGTCAAAGATCAAGCTTACGATGACCAGATGTGAGCAGTTTCTGCTTGATAATTTACCACTCAAATGAGCATGACTTCACCAACCCTTACATATATAATACCCACGTAGGTACAACGATGTCTGAAGATAACATGTCAAGATCATTATGAACCGATATAGAAGTAATATTATATGTGTAATTGCTTGGATTCATCTGTCGTTTTGACCTTCGCAAGGCTTTACGATATCTTCACTTTGATGTACAAATGTGTTGCAAAGCCAGTATTACTTAAGCCCAAAAGCTAAGTTTGTTTCTTTCAATGCTTTTCACCTATTTATTTTTAGCTGCATCAATGTTGATATATTTGTTTTCTTCTTCTGGAAACTGCAACATATTTTCTACATTTAAAGATGAACGGTGAAAAGACATTGTCATTGCAACTTCAAAAAATTCTAAAATATGTTTTTTGAAGTTTAGTTTTGTCCTGTGGTTGTTATTTCATTTTACTGCTTTACAAATGAATATTATCAAAAACCTTTAACAAATACAAGTAAACCACGAAACCAAATAGATTTTGTCTTCAAATAATTAAAAGTGTTGACAATCGATATTGTAGGTAAAAGTTTATTTCCTATGTTATGTGCATATTTACTATTAATTTGTAACACAGTCCTTACAACAGCATGAATACATTTCTAGTACTTTCATATGCAACATGTACTGAGCATGCGTCATATCAAAGTAATATAATATCCGTTTAGTGGTTTACTAAGGGTAAAAAGCGCACGGGGCATCTATGATTGTCCAAAAGGGATTATGGCACCCCAATATCTATGACTCCCGGGGTAACTGCCCCATACACCATCCACCCCCACCCCATTAGTGCGCCACTGTGTCTGTGTGTGCTGGCGTTCTCATATTCTCATTTCAAGAATGTTACCGAACCCCTCTAAAACTCAATACACAATGGGCAGCAGTACATTAAAACATTATATATATATATATATATATATATATATATATATATATATATATATATATATATATATATATATATAAAGAGACAGAGACAGCAGAGACAGAGACAGATTCGTACTGATGATGTCAGTAAAGATATAATCCCTATTGAAGTTGCACCCTGGCAATTTTACTGCTGCATAACAAATATTTTCATTCTAGTTCTCATTCCTATTACAAAAGAAAATATTTTCGCTGACAACTTCAGAAAGGACATATATGATTACCATCACGAATTCTACGTATTTAACATACAGTAATCAAATTTATACAAATTACGATATGACCTTATGTCACTTACAAAATTCGCAAAGGGTTCTAATGTACGTTTATTATGATACTTCGACAAATCTCGACAAATGAATATTTCTAGGGTGTTTTCAAAGCAAAACATCTTGGTACAATATATGTAGATATATTGTATTGAGAGGATCGTAGTTGTGAAAGGAAATTTAAACACATAAAACACTATAAAGACAACTGTCCCAAGATTTAATTTGTTAAAGCCAACACTAGCAAAGAAACCCATAAATTTTAAATTATCTTCAGGAATACATTTTGTGACTTTTCCAGAGTCGTGCCTATTGCGTTCATCAGAATTAGTCGATTCTCTTCATTTGCCTTAAAACCGAAAGAAGCATTTCAAGCGATTTCCTAATGCTATTTGTGATCAAGTTATTCACTTTAAAGTAACTATTTCATCCATAAAATTAAAAGTTTACAATAGATTTCCAATTCGATTTTCTGCTTCTCGTCGCCAAGTGATGAGACGAAGTCAGTCAAGAAAACGAAATATGGACATTTCATCGACTTTGTGGCAATTACAGGTTACAATAAATGTGGTGGGGGAGAGGAGAGAATACTTTCATCTTTTGCATTTAAGACAATTGATACATTGAAGAACTGATGAAGCTCCATCATGCAAACAGTAATAAAGCTTAACGTGATCAAATCATCGGAAGATTGTTTCATTTTGTCCTCGCTGATAGATTCAGAACTTCGAATACAGATGCGTATAAGATTTACAAATGTATAATTGTTCCACAGGTATAACAAGAAACTAAAAAAGTATATATGTATTTTGCCTTTTGTACTTATAAACCACAATTACGTCTGTGTCTAATGAAACAAGCAGCTCTTGTACAAATTGGAAGCATACTTAAAAGGATATATTTCGTCTTGTTACTTAAATAAAATTTATGGAACAATGCGACATTATATAACGGACTTAAATTACTGCAATAGCATGCTTCCGCAAATTCGCACCCTCGTTTGCGGTATATTTGACCCTAGCTTACTGACTTCCATCAATAGACAGTGCCCAAGATCTATGAAAGCAAACACCGACACATGTATGACGGGTCGTTCTGTAATTGCTGCATACCTGATCCATTATCAAGACATATTTAACAATGCCAGTTTAGTTAAAGCTTTTGCAAATCTGTCCTTCCATAAACCCCGAAGATGATACGTGTGTGAACTAAGAATAACACTTCCCTTGCAAAAAAACCACCACAGTAGCAACAAGTACAATATTTTATTAAATTTCACCCATAAGTTTAGAAGATGATGCAGTAACAGGAGACGGACGGACAGACGGGGGTATAACAACGCTTTTTAAAAGAAAACGTAGATATAATAAAATGGATTATACAAAAGGCTCCAAGGAATCTTTAATCCGAACTAAGGGTTACAAAGATTGCGGCCATGAAAAAGTCTTATCGTATAGTGATACTAAAAAACCTCTTGCTAATATTGGAACCTTCAGTCATAATTGAAGATAAATATCGCATCTCTTTGACAAGACGTTTTCTATCGTTAAGATGGAGTAATGCCTCACACAGATGAAGGAGTCACTGAAAAGTAAAGTTGATTTAACAATAATAGTTATGCAGTCATAATCTATCAACCATAATCGTTTTTTTCCGACATAATTACTTTTAATACGACAATATTTAAGATCGATTTATAACGGAAGCTGACACTGAGATGTCCTGTACATTTCTTGTGAAAAGCCATATTGTGCTAGTTCACTGTAGTGATTCCTTTCCACTTGTCGGATTGACAATTTTACCGATCCGGTATCTTGTGTTAAGAATTGATGAAGCTTGTGATTGAAAATGTCGTTTTCACCTGATCAGATTCTTTGAAACTGAGTCAGTCCTGACAAATAAATTGCATAGTCAGACCATAGATGAACACAACAGTGCGGGAATTGACAAAAATATCTAGGCATTATCGTTAGCATGTGGTACATGTATTTCTATTATTTTCTCAGCATTCAAAAGCAAGCCTTTTACTGCATGTACCATACGTGTAACTTCAGTAGGCGAAAACGTTTATTCAGAATCGCTTGAAACTTACATTGCTAGAATATAACTTGCCTAATTGGTAATATATGACACGAGTCGAATGATATATACCCGTGTGAGCCTTGGCAAGCAAACGTATGAAATTATTGACCAGTTTCATAAAGTTTGCTTACATTAAGCGCAAATATAGGATTATACTTACCACATTAAGCAGAATCTTTATACATTTAACGAAACTGCAGAATATGTTTGCAGTACGTAAATCACTTTTTTGAAATAAATTAAAATGACTCATTCATTAAGCATGATCCTGAAATGACGTCATTAGCAAAGTATTAAATCCTATCATGATTGTGACATTAAAGTTAACTATGATATGTGTATATTAACATAAATAATGCAGTTGTCATGTGATAGTCTTACTTTTAATTATACATCCATTCCACGTCACTATAAATTCCTACTGTACCTATCATTTGGGTTACTTCAGGACTCAGTGTACTAATTCAGTTCTCATAGTAAAACTATGCAAATACCATGCTATTAAAAATTCATTAACTTTTAATTTCTGAGTGTTCATGATCAAACTAATATTTATCAGTCTATACATATCCTTGATGACAGCTTCTCTGTAGAGAAAATCATATGAGCAACGGCATTTTCTGGATCTGTTTGTGCTTGAACCATATGTTTTCAATACTGCACCAAAGAATCTGGCGCTGATTACAGTAATGAGTCTTCCAAACTTGTCCGAAAAAGGACTGAAATTTCATCAATAAAAAATCGTCTTTATTTTTTCCGTTACAACTAGGATAAGCTCTCAATAAATTCTACTAGAATCTAACTTTCACTATCAACCAATCCTGGCTAGACGAACTCATATAAAGTCTATTTTCCGTTCACCCATTTCTAGACTGGTTCCCATTTACCCATATCATTAGCACTGTGAGCCCTTCAGTAGCGCTGAATTGGTTTATAAACCATTTGCATAGAATTATACCATGTTTGATGTACGATCACTTTTTGAAACTTTATGTTTGCAATATATTTAAAGTAATCATTATACTGTACTTTTGGTAATAAAACTCGTGGGATGATGCAGATGTCATAGTGCTACCTCTACGTAATTGTAAATACAGATAAACCGTTGTGTGTTGTTTACGATGCTTTCTGTACACAGAACCTTCATGATCAGCGGGTAACGGGCTTAATACCTGCCCAGCCTGCTATGGTCGGCATCGTCGGTGTGTTCTTGATAAAAGCATTTAGCTCTCATTTTCCCAGCATGTTATAGACAATAATGTGCTAAGAGAACTATTAGATATGAACTAATCAAGCAGCCAAATGTGTATACTAATCCTCTTTATGAGTTGTCTGCAACGAAAATTAATGAAAGAAACGTCAAATACATCATGTGTGTAGTATCGAAACCCAACGTTGTCATAGAAATGCAAATACTTTGATAGACCTGGATTTTATTCTAAGTCGGTCGGGGTATTCTTAAGACCTACCTCCTCTCAAAGAGTGATTATTTTGTACTGGCAATAGTCTTAAATTCAGTCAAAAGCAAAGATCACTTTATGATGCTTTGCTATGCATGCATAATTTGTGAAGACGTGTGATGCTTACTGCATAGTATGCGCATAAACTTTGCTATGATATTATATTGTGCTTACTGAAAATTTTTCGTTAACGCTTTTATATGACGTTCTATGATGCTTTCTACATACTGTGCGTCTGCGCTGTTATAACACTTGGAACGGCATGATGCAGAAGTTTGAAACGTATATCATTACTAAAGACGGTGTCGAGACAGTGCGGTAATTAAGACGTCTTAGCAAAGATCTATTTTACAAAGTCTTTAGTTGCGATAAAAAGAATACTGAATTTCGTGCTGGGACTGCGAATGAGAGATCTCAGCAGTAGTTATTTCCGTTAAAATCACGGAAAAATTGATCACAATTACACATCAGTGAAGCCATATTCGAAACAATCCATCTCAAGATTTATTTGAAACGGTTTCTACACGGCATCAGTTATTTGTCGCCGTTTTACGATAGGCATCACATCTTTTTTTAATTAGACTTGGTTTATTTCATTACGGGTATTTTTGTGCTTTCTGTTCCCAAAGGAAAGAGTAGTCTCATATTAGACTCTTTCTCAGCTTCATATCGTAAATGTTGATTATGATAGACGAATGGTGTACCCGTCACATACTATCTAAAGAGAATAGATAGCCAGTTTTGTTCCACCAAGCCTGCGTGATCTTTGAGGACATCGCAAAGCAATGGTCTGGTAAAAAAAAACAACCATCAAAATCCAACAAAAACAAAAACAAATGAGTTCTTTTTGAAGGGAGAACGTTGGTTTCTTTAGATTTGGAAAAGTACTTGATTTGATTGGCTCGTTATGAAATACCTTCAAGCACGTGGTTGTTAGTATGTATGCTAAATTTCTTAACGACCAGATTACGTGTTATCATTAACAGCAACGTCATCATTAATTTCAGGCAATTCAAGCCTAATTATTTGTGTATTTATTCAATACAAAAATGCAGGAGTAACTATCATAGGAAGACACAGTTCAGCAAAACGTGTGATTCGCAATGTATAAGCATATACATCGGACACAATGGAACGTGGGATTCGCAATGTATGAGCATTTTCATCGGACACAATGGAACGTGGAATTCGCAATGTATGAGCATATACATCGGACACTATATAACGTTGGATTCGCAATGTATGCGCATGTACATCGGACACAGTTGAACGTGGAATTCGCAATGTATGAGCATATACATCGGACACAATGGAACGTGGGATTCGCAATATATGAGCATATACATCGGACACTCTGTAACGTGGGATTCGCAATGTATGAGCATATACATCAGACACAGTTGCTGTAATAGCTTAATTTTATTTGCTAAAGTAGGTATGTATAGCTATGATATTAAAAACTATCTTTCTGTTGAATTAGTTTCATGCAGTTTCACTCTTTTCCGCTCTGAATATTCGATTGTGTTATGTTGAAACAGCTAAATAACTGTCACACTGGGCATCTATCCGAGTGCTTGTTTAACCCGAACAGAGTCCAAATGAAACATGCACGCCACTCTCATCTTTGATCGAATGTCATTCTGAAGTGAGCAACTCAGTTCTACACATTGCATATGGTTAGTGGTTGGAGGATGCCATATCGTATTTTATTAGATTTTATCGATTAGATTCGGGTGTTTTCGGACAGTTATATTTGTTGAAGCAACATTTACTTCCTTATAGGATTGTTTTTCTTAGCTACATAAAATAAAGGTTAACTAGCTTATGAGATTGGTGTACCATGCACACGGGACGTAATGAGTACGGGGTGTCTGACATTATTAAACTGTCTTTGTCGCCTTAGTACAATAGATTGGTTGTCAATAATAAAAGATTGGTGTATCCGGCATCCACGAAGTAGATGAAATATCTCCCCCAGTGGATTTAAAATTTAATGTTCGATATAAAAATGAAATAGCATTAATTTTGCTTCCAATAGTTAATCGAATGTGATCATTGGATATCCGTCTCAGGTCAGGTATGGCATTTATAGTGCTGTAAAGGTAGGCACTGGCCAATTTATAGTTTGACAGGACGGTAGGTGGAGGTGGGGGCTCTAAAAGGTCACTTTGCATAAATTACCTTAAATGTTAGCAGCCACAATTAGGTGATATACTTGCGCATAAAACAATTTCAAACGCATTGTGTTTAGACATATCCAGCGATTATAATTACTATGGCAAAGTAGACCAGAAACTTTACGGTACGCAGTTACGTTAGCCTACTTTTTCTCAACCATACGACAAAGAAATTGAATTGTTTTACTAACCTTTCTTGTCTTATGTGATTATGGTTGTCTCAGTAAAGTCTCTTTTGAAAAGAAGAAACCCTCGCTGTCTTATGTTGTACATGATGGAGTTGTTATAATATCAAACAACAACAGATGTATGGGACTATTATCAAACCAACTACTATCTAACCTGTAATTTCATGGTTCAAGTATATTATAATTTAACACCTACTTCACAGCATACATAAAACATCTGGAGTTTCTTTTTTTACCTTTATACAAGCTTTTTCTTCTTAAACCATTCTGGCAAATATATGTCTGAGCTTCCTCCGAGCTGTTGTTATTTCTCTGTGTGCAATGCTAAACAATAAATCCTATATTATGCAATGCGTAACCTAGGTCTTTTCTTGTGCCTCTATCTAAATTCTGTCTTTTCAAAGGTTTGCTAATCGGAAGTTTTATTAAAAGGATCTGTACATTATTTTGTCTCTTTGATATGGATGCATCCAATATCGAAGCTTACATTCTAATTAATTTAGCTAAAAATAGTTCAAAATTTATTTAACGTTTTATATTTACAGCAAACCACTATTTTATCAGTAGAATATTACCACCCCTTTACGAATTATAGTATGTGTCACTCTTTCTGTGTACTGTGACGTAGTACTCAAGTTAAAATACTGATTTTAAGTTGTTTATTACCCCTTTGTTTTTATGTACTGTGACGTATCATGTAATTCGAAATCATGCTGTGGCGCCGCCATCATAAAAATGTTTTCATCCACAACGTTCAAACTCTTTTAGTATGTTCTACATTTTTTTCACGAAGATTTGTTTATAAACCCATGTAGTCTATACCATATTTTTGTTACAGTAGAACCTTATCAGACGCCATTTTGTAATCTCCATTTATGGGCTGGATTCAGTTCTGATGTAAAGAAATGACTTCCTTATTCTTATTGGATCTGTATCCTTATCTTCGAGCAAAAAAGGCTGCATAGTAATAGAATAATAATGTAAACTAAACATACGTTGTAAGGAGAACAGCTTACCATGCATGGTTCTGTTTTTGCCTAAATTTCATATCCAGTTTTCACTTCTTGTACTTGATAAAGCTCCAATGCCTACGTTTACCATAAATTTCACCTTTATTACAATCTAAATAAAGCTTAGAATGGAGAACATGTTTAATTTTTCAAAATAGCTATCTGACATTAAATAAACAAGATGTTAGGTTTAAACGATGTTGAAATATTCAGTTTAGAATTAAGAGATGAGACCCCTTTATTCAGTCAACGAAGTCGTTCGTAATTCGCTTAGTTTTCTGGAGTGCTTCAAAAATAATGACGTAATACATTCGAGAAATGCCGTTAGTGACTAATCTAATAGTATTAATCGCACGTTGCACCAAAATTGATTCGAGAAGGAGTGAACACCAGCAAGCCTGTTTTTTAAAGTTAATATGTGAAGAAAAAGCGTACATTAAATAAAATTATGACTCCAGTGAATATTAGTGATCACCTAGCGCACTTGAAAACTTTCAAGGGCGAAATCAGCCTGAAGGCAATCCAACATATTAGGGTATTGGCTTCTTATATTTACAAAGGCGATGCCATCAAATCTTGTGTTCCAGCTTTCGGCTGAAATCAATTGACCAACGGCTGTCGCCGATCAGCATCGGATTAATTCGTAGACGTGAAAAATGGTAGGGTTTTGCAGTTCTAGTGGGACATTACATAGCTCAAAATGTAATGAAACGTCGAGATTATCTGGTATTAATGGAACCCAACGATGTTTAGACCAATATAGTTCAAGATACTGTATTATTCCAATGATTTGTCACGCAAGACCGTTTGCACGTAATGGCGGCTTTGGGGCTTAAAGGGAACGAAGTCAATATCTGAATTCAAAACTGGGTTTTCAAAAATAGAATGTTTGATCTGAAAAGTAAACAACAACAACAACAACTTGATTCAAATTGGTCTGGATAATTTAATTATTACTATTGCCTAAATCTATTTCTTAGATATACTTTTCAAGTAAGGCATGGACTTTGTAGTGTTGTTGCAGATACAAAGAATCTTTAATTGGATTTAATGCGCTGGAGAGGTTGGATCGAGGGGTGGTGGTTTTAAAGTTAATTTGGTGGCATTTTCATTCGAAATGCCAGCAGCTAAAAACTGAAGACATGTTTAAGCAAAGAATTTTATTCAACAGATTCTGGTGATGGTAGATTTTCCTTCTGTTATGATTACGTTGGCCTGGTACGCCAGAAACTCATACGTATGCAGATACGTCTTCTTACGTTTTATCTCACGTGCAAAATCCAAGTAACCTCTGACCAATCCTATCGTGGTACCGCTTACTTGTACGGTCTCCTTAGAGTGTATGTAAATATATGTCATAGTGATTTAAGTCACGCACATACATAGATAAGTGTAATCTGACGGCTCTGTTGGCATATGAAATCATCGGCATAAGATACATGTAGGTAAAAGTGACATACATGTACATTTTTGCTTCAAGTAATATGTAAGTTTTGCCTCTACATTTAGCAGCCTTATGTACACAGTTGCATGTATGGTTACAAAACTGCATGTGTGGCAATCACCTTTTTCCTTTCTGTTAATACCTATATGTATTAAACTGCTTTAGGATTTTGTATCGATGATTCAGGCAAAATGTAACATTCTACTCTATTTCTTGCTGATATAGTCTTAGCACATAACTTTAGATCTGTTACAAGATGAATGATTAGAAAAAAACTATATTGGTTCGATTTCATGGATGTGAAACACAGGATGAACTCCATTTAAACACTTCCCGCACACTCCATATATCAACACCGAAATACATTAACCAACATCTATTTATAAGATATTAACTATTTGTAATTATATCGCCTCATTTTATTTCAGATATAGCAATAGTTTCTCTAATTTTCTAAACTGATCTGAATATTTCGCGTAGCATCGGTATTAGATTCTAGTCTACCCGAAATGAAACAGCTTCTCACACTTTTATTATCCTTGAAATATTTCCTGTAACCTGCCCTTTCCGGAACAATCTAATTTCACGGTTCATATCTGCACTTTTTCCCAGCAGTGGATCTGCATACTATTCCAAATATATGTGATGCTGAGATTGACGTTTGTCGAAGGATTTTTAAAATTGTGTTTATTTTCCAGTACATCTTTACTTAACAGAAGACGCCATAGGAACAGACGATGTTTCAGCACGTTAGCATTCTGGAAGAAATATGCGAGTTTGCAGTAAAATCTTAACATTCTCTGGAACTGAGTTGATTCTGACAAGGTGATATGACATGGCGAACGTACTATTGTCTGGAATTAAATTTGATAAGGCAAGGCGAAATGAAGACCGTACTATTGTCCGGATTTATGTAATTGCGACTCCTCAGTAAGACGTTTAAATTAACACAGTTGTACATTTACCAATGACTAATCATGCAATGGCATCATATAAAATCACTGAATTATTATTATTATTATTAGTATTAGTATTATTGCTATTATTATTAGTATTATTATTATTATTATTATTATTATTATTATTATTAATTTATATTTGCTCAAGAAACCGATACTTTATTAGTTGAATGTTAGTAGTGTGGAAACTAAATTATATTATTGAAGCTATTTGCATTCCATAAGGAAATATTTGTTGTTAACCAGAAACAGTAACAATATTAGAATGGTCTTGCAATCGTCAAGATTCCGATCTTTAAAGGTCTTCATTGATTACAGTGGACTCAAGCCAGAACTGATGTCATTTGAATTGAGACAGTCCATAAATTAATTTCTCTTATTAACTGGTGTCAATCGATATATTGAATTATAGTCATTTTCCAATAGTTGTGCACACCAGAAACATTTGAAAAGATAGGTAATTTTATCTGCTGATGGGTGATAGTTTTGTGATTAGGAAGAGTACCGCATTTGTAAGGGTGAATACGGCGATCTGGAATATTCTAGTTTACTGTGCATTCTAGGGATTATTCCTTCGCGAAATGAATAGTGATATGGTTTAATTTTCTTCAGGATTTTGTGCGATTTGTGAGATTTTTGAGATTCTTTATAAAGGGACTGGATTTTAATTAGGAACCTGAGAAGATTATAAACTGATAAGATTAAACTAAATGCACCTACGACCGTGAGGAAACTGTACGGAACACAACCAATTCACGCCATCCGTCACACAGTTTTAAGGCGATAAATGCGACATTGCCAAACAAGCTTAGTACACCAATTATATTTTAAAGCACCGTTTTTAATAATAAATCTGCTATAAACAGTGCAATGAATGAGACGGTTGTATCCTTGTGAACGTATCGTAATGCATGCAGCGTATCATTCTGGGTATTATTTCGTCTGTATTGTGTGATTCTGGTGCTCTAAAGAGAATACCTGCTTGCAAGTATATATTTCTGCTGATGGCAAGCAGTAATAATTTATATACAAGATGCCACTTACCATTCGTATAGACTATTTACATTACCTTTTAAAGCCAGGTTCTAGGCTTGTGAAACTAATCAAACACACACACAAACATATATATTATATGTATTTGACATTGTCCAAAATCAAGTTCACTGTGTACCTAAACAGGGGCATTTATTTTGTGAACAAAGGAATACATTGCTAAAATGTTCTCTGTGATTGTGGATTAGTGTTTGAAATCACTATTAATGTAAACATGTTTACCTAAATTTCAGTTAACACATTCAGAATTGATTCGGACCCCAGACACTTCTAAAATGGAAGTTTCCATTAAATCAGAAATGGCAATTGCGACCTAGAGGAGTATATAATGTTGTGTATCTAAGAATTACTCATTCGTGCCTTAATATCTCGGAGCAGAATAGTGTTGTTGATGTGTTCACTTCATTTAGAAGGAATTTTTTATTTATTAAATTTATTATTCACTGAAAATACAAAGTGCTCATCAAAAATATCCTTGGACAGAAACATTAACTTTGAATGATAATGAATTCAGATATGGACATTTTTGGACTATATTCACAATCCAGGAATGTGGCACATTACCACGTTCGAGGTTAAAACACATCAACATCGGAACTTTTTGGAATTCCACTGGAATTCAGTCGAAACTTTATACGTTTGGACATCCGATACAAGTTTAAGAATATTTTGGATCTATATAGCAATGCTGTAAATTCTATTTTTTGAATCTTACAAAACTTGATGGCTTTGGCTCTTTTCTGTTAGTTTAGCAAGGTTAAAATAATTATATATATATATATATATATATATATATATATATATATATATATATATATATATATATATATATATATGTGTGTGTGTGTGTGTGTGTAAAAATGTATGTATGTATGTATATATATATATATATATATGCAAAAATGTATGCATGTATGTATATATATATTTATGTATGTATGTATGTATGTAAAAATGTATGTATTTATTTATGTAAAAATGTATGTGTATACATGTATGTATGTATTTATGTATGCATGTATGTGTGTGTGTGTGCGTGAGTGCGTATGAATGTATGTATGTATGTATGTATGTATGTATGTATGTGTGTGTGAGTTTATTTATGTATGTCTGTGTGTATGTTTGTAAGTATATGGGCATGTGTATGTAGGCATGTATGTATGTATGTTTGCATGTATGTATGTTTGTATGCATGTATGCCTGTATGTGTGTATGTATGTATATATGTATGCATGTATGTGTGTATGTGTGTATGTATGCATGCATGCATGTATTCATGTATGTATGTATGTATGTATGCATGCATGCATGCACGCACGCACGCACGCACACACGCACGTACGTACGTATGTATGTATGTATGTTTGCATGTATATATGTTTGTTTGTATGTATGTATGCATGTATGCATGTATGTGTGTATGTATGTATATATGTATGCATGCATGCATGTATGCATGTATGTATGTATGTATGCATGCATGCACGCACGCACGCACGCACGTACGTACGTATGTCTGACTGACTGACTGACTTATTTTATTTCCTCTTCAGAAGAGATTTCATTAATTTAATAGAGGATCCTTTTGGAAGGGGCTAAACGAATTTTCGCAGGCATAAATGTGCTTCTATGTACGTTGCTTCTTCAGTAAATGGTTTCGACGTCCCTGCAAAGTGGAGTTTAAAGTCGTATTCTGCAAATAAACTCTTCTGTGCCATTTAGTAGCCCACCTCTGTTGAAAACATTGGACGGGGATAGAAGTCTAACCTCTTGAAAACAAGTTAAATATATGCTTTTGTGATAGGGGCAATATAATTATTTACAGCTATGTGAGGATAGTCTGAGTATAGGGTGTAAATGATTTAATAATTTGGGTATTCGTCATGATATATATATATATATAATTGATTTGTGAATGGTACGGTGCGTATCACAATATCATGGATCCTATACTGTTTTATTTTTATTGTGCGCCTCATTCATTACGCTTTATTGTTCTTGACAAAAATGGTTATAGGTTAATCGTCAGTGTCACTGTGTTTTCATGTTTTGCTCAGTACTGATGATTTAAATTGCCTGAAAGCAATTAACTAAATTTTATTGATATGTTGTGCCTTTTCATTGCACTTTCTCGTGAACCGTTAAGAGACATGTTCTTTAATTTGTGGTTATAATTTGATTTAAAGCATTTTTGTGGCATAGGAGTGACTCAGAAATTCAATAGTCTAGTGAAATTCAGCAAGAGAGTTTAGTTCGATGCATGGAGTTTGAAACACCTTTGGCATAGTGTAGAATGTCTTCAAAAAATGTAATTTGATAATGAAGGAACACTATATGAGTACAAATGTTGTAAAAACATAGAAATGGCATCATAATCAAACCATGTGATAACGGACCTGCGTCCTTTGTTGCAGAACGAGACGACTATATCAATGAAGCAGGCAGCAAGCTGGCTGGTGTCTCAATCTACCATGAACCAAACCATGACCTTGGACAAGAATTTGCTAAGAGAGTTGAGTATGTCATCAATACAAAATTCAAAGAAGAAAATATAGACCAGAAGATCAACAAATGTTTTACCCCGGATAACACGAACGTATGAAGGTTTTTGTCCCCTACTTACATTACACAGACCAGGACTCACAGTTTCTACTATTATGTCTTAAGGATCACCGACCGAAAACGGTTGGGATTATTTAGAATACTTTATGAAGCCCCATCTCTATACACGCCTTCTTAATTTCCGTACATAGTGGATTACCTCGTGAAAAGAATAAGGCAGTGAACCGAGACAACCTAATCCAACAAGATGAGGGAATATGGGCATGAAAAGAAGCCTGGAAAAAATGTTGAAGACTTAAGGCACGAAACTCAACTTGTAGTTAATCTTTAAATTCAAAAACTGTGTGCTTAATAGCAAAACCTATCTCCAGATAAACGAACAATGTTGTTGTTCGAAATTTAACGCCATTTTCACCTCATGATAATCTATAGATAGCATGGTAAGCTACTAGCAAGCCAACATTTAACTAGCCCGATTCCCGAACCCACGAGGAGAGAGGTCATATTGCAGTGATCGTTAATAGCGAGCACTTTAGACCACTCGGTAACCCGTGGCTTTAGATCACTGGGCCACCCTGGCCAATAAACGGAACATCCAAACTTGCTATGATGAGCCCTCCTATATATATATATATATATATATATATATATATATATATATATATATATATATATATATAGGCATACTAGAAAGTGAGCTTCTACTTTTTGTTAGCTATACCTCATCACACTTGTTACATTTAATAGATGATGTGGAAAGGAAATTTCAACATGAGACGGTAAACCAGGCACAAGTCATAATTCCATTATTTATCAAATTTAAAACCGACATGTCCAACAACTATCATATAACTTTGGACATGAAAACATAACTTTTTGAAAATATGCATCAAACACGTTTGTTACGATCCAACTGACAAACATCAGTAACTTCTTCCATCTAGTTGCTTCTCAAAGCACTGCATCCAACGCTTTCTTTATAGTTCAACATTCAAGAGTCAGGAGAAAATTTCCCCATGACGAGTGGTTCCGAGAAATAACCCAATATCTAATAAGTGTTAATACAACAAAATATCTAATAGCAGAAACGGTATAAAGAGGAAAGCAAAGAAACTTTGCGGACCTCCTCTAATACAAAGGGGGAAAGAACCGCAACCTGATGATGTTGTTGCTGTGGGGTTTAACGCCATTTTTCAGTACACGACGATAAGCTATACATACATGGCGGCCATTATAAATGGTAGAGGAAGAACCCGGGAAAACCCAGAAAGATCCAACGACGCACGAGAACATACTGGCAAGCTTTCTGGCATACCCTGGCCGAATCCGAGACTCAAATTGAGATGGCAGTGATCCGTAACGGAGAGCTCTTTAGACCACTCTGGGCCCCAACCGCAACCTGAAAAGCACTCCAGTTAGTTGTATCATTCAAAAACACGCCGTGTTGAATATAGGAAAGGCTTAAATTATATTTAAGTACAAACTATTCCAAGCATTTCGAAGACGACATCAGCAGTGAAAAACATTCTAATCAGAGCAAAGTCAAAGACACTCTCAAATGAAACAACTGCTAGGAAATTAAATCTTTGGGAAACAAAAGATGAAAGATGTGCCAACACATTAGAGAAACAAGCCCATTTTTCAACCAAGTTCACATGTAAAAAGTTAAACATTAAAAGCCAGAAGAAACCTATCAGATTTGTCCCCAGCGGACACTCAAATCCATCGAGTTAAGTCAAGACGAATCCAAACAGGCTAGTTGTTTCCGTGCCGGCTTAGCAAGAGAAAACTACCCAAATCATAGTTTGTTGCCAAATATTCGCATTCCTAATCCTGTAATCTCAATTCCCATTTTTATTTGAGAAGTACATAATTTATTTTTAAATTTTATGTTTTAAATAGTCACAACATGATTTTGCAACCACTTTGGAACAAGACTTGCTGGATATAATCATCGTTTAAATTATGTATGTATGTGTGTTCATGACTTTAAATTAGAAAATGACCATTTAAACAGCATATTACATAACTAATTTCGCCCATGATTGAAGATTATAAGAATATATTTTAAGATATTGCTCATTTGTAAGCAACATATTTAATTCGATTTAACTTTAAGAGTCGTAACAGTATGCATTTACTGATCTTTGGAATCCTGGATGGTCAAGTATACAATGTACTTACTAAAAATTTTATATCGTGGATGGTCAAGTTGACAATGTATTTACTGACTAATTTAAATGCGTACAAAAAGCTACATGAGGTGCTTAAGCAATTTACTTTGTGGATATTGAAGCGTGTTGTCTGTACATGATCTCTTATGTGTTATTTATATAGCCTTACACATTCTAGCCTCGGAGTAAACTGCAGGCATGTCGGAAAGTATCGAAACAGTCATAAAGGTTGAAATAAATTAAAAGAAGGATACTAGACACTATTAGTACGGTCAATGGTTCCATCTTGAAGGTATTACGCAAGCTATCCATCGTTCTTCCAGTTCGAGACTGTTATCCTTCTCCATTAATAATTAGAAGTCCAATTCCGTCATTGAGGAGTTGTCTGAATTAGAAAATGATCGCATGGAAGTATCTGGTTCTACAGCACTGTTACCTTTTGTCCTACACGTGACGTTTGACGCAATTAAATGCAAAGACCGTACATAATACTCATTCAAGTACACCCAGTAATGTTCATTGAACATCAATGATTAGTATACTGCTTTGAACATATAGACCAGCCTTGAAAAGAAAAGTTTAAGAGCAATGGCACTCAATTCTTTGATTTCTTTTATTTTAGATGATTTTATTGTCTTGCTTGGTCTAACGGCACTTTAAAACATTAATGACATAGCATGCCTAGAAAATGGCAGCTATGTGCCTTTGACAAGGACACTTAGGTAGCCTGAGCGGGTATCAATCACGCTACCGTTCAATTACGAGTCTGAAGTTTAATCATTTAAGTTAAAGCGGCATTCTTTTGGATGAAGACGACGATGTAATTATTGAGCTATGATGGTATCATGTACAATGCTTTATTGACAGTAATGGCTGTACAGAACTCATTCTGAAAACTGGAAATCAATGTTACTACTCAGTGGTCACAAACGTAAGTAACAGAAAAGAAGCAAAATCAACAAGTTTTATAAAATTTAACAAACAATATAATTATCAAAGTTATAAATGAAAATTGCAAGAGGAACTTATAGTAATATTAGAAAAATCCAAGCTAGTCCCTATAAAGGTCTACGAAAGTCATAAATGAAAAAATGTTCGTAAATTTCAATACCGGAAATGTACTGGTCCTCCAAGAACCATAATATTCTCAAAATGGTGTTGCCCTGAATTCTTTCAAATATTTTATAACAGTTCCAGAATAATATTATAGTTCAAATAATGACCACTTTCTTTTTCCACTAAACAGTCAAAACAAATGTTTTTCCTCCCGAAAATTATCCACATACAATATAAAACACGTAGACAGATTTACAACAGGAACACAATACATGTGAATGACTTCGAATATCGGAATGAATATGATTGCTTAATTTTCTCCTTATATGCACCGTATATACACTGTACCCTCGCAATAGACGCCAATTGACATCATACGTTATTGATTTTGCGTCAATTAAGAATATTCATGTGATTTTGCATAACCAATGGGAAGACACATAATTATTATGGAAACATCGATATCCTAATCGGTCACTAAGAAATTATACGAAAGACGCCATTTTAAGTCTTGTTATTAAGAATATTATTACTAATTATCAACACATAAGTAAACATCTATTATTATATGCTCATTTTTCCCCTGTTAACATTACATTGTCAGAATCGTTCAGCATTACCCTATACTGAACTCGCGCGACAATACACATATAGCATTCACGTGCATAAAGAAACTACTTTCTATTGTAAACAAACAATGGACGCAGACGCCAGCACTTTTGATTTGTACACAAATCATGTACACTCGCGTAAGCGGCTTTTTACGCTGTGGTTGTTTAAATTTGTTTCTGAATGAACTGAAACAGATGTTTCATGGACTGCCACATACCAGCTGCTTTGGCACAATCCGCGTTGATACAATGTTACGGATTTAGGCTAGCTACATTATATAAGATACGCAAGATAAAGTCCTTACAAATAACATACAAGTGACAAGTCATATACTCTTCTTTAGCTGGTGATAAGAATGGCAAAATAAAATATACTTACAGTTTTACATCCTGAATTTCCTCAAAATGTATTTTCTTAATTCTGCCAATCCGAATTACATGAGTCATGTCATAGGTTTTCAATCTGGATTATACATTTCGAAATTGTGCTGTAATTTCGATGATAAGTGCAATTGCATCCTCCTTACTGCACTCAAAATGAAATAAGCATTAAATTCCATAGCGTCTTTTTGATAATTGCAATTGAAAGACTTCATATTTTCCCCACATTATGATTTATAACATTCAATGACAGAAACAGAAACACATTTGCAAATGTAAACACGCTTCTCCCGCGCCGCTTCAATCCGATGTATTTCATGTATAATTTGCACAGATGAATCTATTCATTCCAGATCAAATGGAAAAGTTGTTGCAATGGGCATTTATTCACAATATGACTGCAAATTTCTATTTTAACTAGACATGCCATTTTCTTTCGAAAGTTATGTCGACCGCGCGACTATGTTAAAATGTATCTTGGCGGGAGTTATCTGCGCATTAATAATATTGTTGTGTACTGATGAATCTGCGCTTGTGTATTTAGTTCGGAATACGGCATGCATTCATTTACGTTGTTTCTTGTAGTGTATTTTGTTTATATAATTAAACCTTACGTAGAATTTTTAAAAATGAGCATATAATAAAAAGGTTGTATGGGAAAATATGAACTCGTTTTGTCGGAAGGATATGCAGTACTCCCAAGGTCGGGTCGTGCAGTATTCCATCCCAAAACTCGCTCATATTTTCCCATACAAATGCAGTAACCTAAAAATACTATACTCAAATCACGGAGGCGAGTCTGAACTAATAATATCCTGGACACGTTACAGCCATGAAAAAGAATAATAAAAATTAGAAAAAATCTTGTAACAGGAGTTAAAAGAATATATATATATATATATATATATATATATATATATATATATATATATATATATATATATATATATATATATATATATATAAACCGTTTTCGAAATTAAGCCTACCTAGAAAAAAAAGGCATGAGCTTCCTGCGAAATTTGCTCTCCAAAGTAAGCCAGCATGGAAAATACGTCACTTTACTTGTTTGAATGCATTTGTACTTCACATGTATCTTGACATTTAGAAAGGAAAACTTCTGTCTTTACGGATGCAAAACATATATTAGAGACTATATCTAAAATCTTATCAAAATACGGTTTTATTATGATACAGAAACTTTTGATTGACATCCAATGCCATATAAGGAAACATTTTTCTCACTATTCACTTTTATTGTGTTATTACGTCCTTGGAATTGATTGTATTTAGTCACATTTCGGAAGTCCTTATAGATATCAGAATTGATTCGCTTATTAAGTGTTTTCTCTATTCTACAACAATTCCAATTAGATCGATTCGATAAACCTGCCAATTGTCATCGAAAAGGTTATAGAATTATTATTTAAGCCTTTTTGCCTGAAATCACTGTCAGCGACAATGCCGCAGCATGGCTTCTAATACAGTCCGTTTCGATCGATATTTAGAATTGCAATCAACAGATTTGTTACAAGCGGCAATTTTTCTGCCAAGCGATACGTTATATGTCCATTCTAATATATATTTGGCTTTAATGAAATATTCACCGAGAAAACATCTCTCCATCATGTTAACCATCTTGCAGTCCGATTCATTGTAGGGTCAACTAAACTTTGGACTGACTCAGAACACCTAATCTGTGATATGCATCATACAATGTCCCATCGTCATTCGTTCAAAACGGTGATGTTTTCCTGTCAAACAACGTATATATTCTGATACGCAAGAGAGTATCCTACTATCTTCGCAATGTTACAAAATAAGCCAATGTTAGGTAGAATTAGAAAGAAATAGCAATGAAAGCGTTTAAACGTTTTAAGTTTTTTTCCTGTAATAATTTACTGAGCAGTGTGTCATACAATAAACTGTACATAGCTAGTAAAATATATTTCATCGGTCGGTGTACGCCTCTTATGGTTTATAGCGATTGGAGAGTAAGAGAACGATACATATCAGCCAATCAACCGCGAAATAATGAAACTTGTTGAAAGTTTCTTGATAGATATGGCGAATCGTGAGATATTATTGCGTTTACAAATTTTCTAGATAAAATTATCTTCAAAAAACATGCAAATATGGAAAGTATGTCCGGGTCTGATTGCACATTTCAACACCTTGGTAATATTCAGTGTATGTCCTGCTTATACACTTTGGAAACCTTGCAAATAGCCAATGCATGTCAGGATTTGATTGCACACATTATAAACTTCACAACTACTCATGTACGCCAGGGCCTGATTGCACACCATTGAAACATTGCAAATATTTAGTGTATCCCAGGGCCTGATTGCACACCAATAAAACATTGCAAATATTCAGTGTATGCCAAGGCCTAATAGCACACCATTGACATTTTGCAAATATTCAAAGGTGTGCATGCATGGGAGCGATCGTTAAAAATCTAAATTTTTCAGCACGTCAGAACCCTAGTGTTCATTTGTAATAGGAACCCACCAAAAGCTACTTATGCTGGAGTAACAATCAAATGTTCTGGTGTTTAGATTTTCAGCTTTACTTCTTTCAACAATTCTCGCACTACTTATGATCCGTCTTCCATTTGAAACGAAAGTAGACATGGTTGGTTTCATTTTATAATTATTTATTGTGTAACGAGATAAAATTTGAGATAAGGTTTTCCTAGGATTATTTCATTAAGAACATTCTATGAAAAGGTTAAATAATCTAAACAATGAACATATGTGATAGGAAATTTATTTGAACCTAAGGTATAAATTATTTCGACCCCATGGAAGCCAAACTGAGAGGGAGCAATGAAATCTCAGTTCATCAGTATATTAACGGATAATATCAAATGTCTAGTTAAAACGGACATGGATTCAGAATTTCTTATCTGGTGAAATCCACAACACTTACTTCGTTATGATCTGATTATATTTCTAAATCGCCATGAGTGAAAGTTTTAACATACACATTGCATAAGTATGTAATAATATACTTACCTTGTACTGTATCCTCAAAGAATGCGTAATTTAACACTATGCATTTATTATCTAAATCTTTATTGTCGCGTAACATTCATTGGGTCATCTTTAATATAATAGTCTGACAACAATTAAAATGTCTAACCTATATAAACAAAAATACATTACTCATATATAGGACAAGTCAATGTTTCTATGTCACTTTTCTCTTGAGCAATAGTTTAGTGCTGAGACATTTTACGTTTTATTCCGAAAGATTAAAAGCTGTTCTCTTATTACTACTATGTTTACATCATCAAACAGTCGGTTTTGATGACGTCAGCGTACGTTAGCGTATTGAAAATGAATAAAAAAGACTCGGGTACATCTCTCTACCTAACCAGTCAGGTTCCTAATAAAACAGCTAATACTTATTTTCATTAAGTACGGATACATAGGGACGCATAAGTACGGTCTCAAAGAGTTTTGGGACCCTTGTTTTAGCATTACACGCTGCTATAAGTTAGTTTATATATATATATATATATATATATATATATATATATATATATATATATATATATATATATATATATATATATATATATATATATATATATATATATAGTAATACAATTAGTTATAGCGCCCCGTTTTAAAGAACTTCTATATTTTTGTAATTACTTCTCTGATAATTGGAATTCGGTGCAATGGAAATATTCCTTGGGACAAAATAATTAGCCTATTACTAGGAGTAACTATCATGGACTGAAGTGTTAGTGAGTTTCCATGATGCCACGGTTCATTAGTAGTGAATTTAGGTCAATACTGAATGAGTGTCCCTGGAACACCATAGTCCCTATTAAAATATATTGGTGTACATTGGTGGTGTTACTGCAGTGACAGTATTTACGGTAGAAAATTACACAAAAGAATAAGAAGGCACTCGGCAGATACCGTGTATGTCGCCATGGTGGCGAATATGATGCAGATGTATTGGCGAAATGTGCCTTGAAACCATGGATTGACTGGCCTAAGGCGTAGTTAAAATAGTTCCCTGTGTTGGGGGATGATTGTATAGTCTCTACGGCGTGAATTGTGGGCGGTACGGAAACTTAATGATGAGAAACCATGCAAATGGGTGAAGCAAAGACCCCAGGGCTGTAACAATATATTAAGAAATAGTATAAAAAGTAAATTATTGTCAAAACTTGGATATCAAAAAACTTAACGACGGTCAAGAAACATTTAATCAAGATACCAAACAAAGTTTAAAATTAGAAAATCAGACTGTCACAAAAATGCCCCACCCCACCCCCTTCACGTCTTTAGGGTTTGACCCTGTATAATCTCATGCAAACCGAACGTCCCGGAGTTTAAAATATAGTAATGTTAACGTGCCTGCAAGTATGTATTAAACATTTCGTTATACACTCCACGTCGTTTACATGTAGCACTCCACCTTTATGGTGCTGTTTATGAGAGCGATTGTAGTCATCCTTGTTGATACTACGAGAGTATTATACTGAGGGTCCTACGACCAAAGCTGCCTGCAGTATAGTATATTATAAAAAAAAACAGCAACTATAAAAAACATCAACAAACAAGCAAACATTAAGAAAAGCAGAGTATTAGGTAATGTGAAATCGCATTATTATTTGTTCTCATAAGCCGGTGTGTGAAAAGTATATATCTAAAGAAGCAAAACAAAAGAACATTTGATTCATTTAATGTGATCTTTGACATCGGTATTGTAAGGGACCACTGTACTTCTACAACAGTCAGAATAAATTACCCTTGCATAAAACAACCCTAAGTTGAACACCGACTGCCTAGAGGCCACTGAATTTCTTTAAATACAGAATAAATTGCTTTTACAGAAAACAACCCTGGGTTGAACTTGGGATGTTTAATTGTCATTGCCGAACACAACCCTAATTTTGAACTCATGGGCTGCTGTGCTTCTGCAGCAGACATAAGAAATTACTATTGCAGAACACAGCCATGAATTGTACTTGAGCTACCTATTCCGGAAATGAAATCCTCCACTTCATCGAAACTCGCGTCTAATCTTCGTGCAAAAATCCGTCGCGAAATCCTATTTTCAAATGCACATCATGAACTTTATTTTATGAGACTGCTTAGTCTATATGATTAAATGGAAAGCAGTTGAGCCTCCTAATATGACATGATTAATTGGGAAGAAATGAATATATTGATAAAATCTATTGACCATGTTATAGAATTGACGCCCTACTGAGAAAGAAAAGGTAAAGTAAGATTAATCTTGTTGAGAAATAATATTACTGAATATCTGATATATGCACATATTGATTGAGCTTAATACCAATGGCCTCCGTATTGATTTAAGAACGAGATTGATATTTGTTAAAATATCATTGTGTGTGTGATACTCAATTACAAGGTACACAAAAAACACCAAGAGACCAAGAGATGAAGTATACAATATCGATCCGTTAGATGAAGACATTCTAGATCTAATTCAGGATCGACTTACTTTGCTGGAATTTTTACTTTGAATTTGTAAACTGAATTTTTGCATTTCATAAATTTAGCTGACCGCTACTATCTAGAAAATATATTTTTCCATAGCTGAATCCTGCTTGAAGAGCTTTGCTGAAGTAAAGGTACAAATATCCATTAAGTATAGTCTAATGTTGAAGCAATACAGCGATAGAATTTCATAATTTAATACCTTTGAAAGAATATTTGCACTAGAATGAGAGCTGTATATATCACAGTCGGAACATTTACATGTTAGATACGATTACAGAACAAAATGGATATTTTCTGGGTACCTCAAATCACGAGAAAGCTTTTTCATAGTTATGCAATATTTACAAAATATGGAGTAGTAATATGAGACTGCAAATATTGTTGACATATCCAAGTTGTGGAATGGGTCTTTTAAGCCTAATAGTTGCAACTATGGGAGTGGTGTTTAAGGCATAGTATTTCCAGGCCAGACATGCGTACATTTGTTGACAGCAACATAGCGTTCCGAAATTCGGTTTCTTGATTTCATTACATAAATTAACTGTCCTTTGTGTTTCAGACTATTTTGGGAAGACCTGAGAGGACCGCTTTATCCTCTCATTGTTCAATGCTATGTATACTAAAAGTCAGAAACACCCTGTTTATGCATAAATTAAAACCTCATTTGTCCATATTCTTTACGCTATTGTTGCTTCTTATCGTCCCCAATAAAGCTTATTTTGTTTGCGGTACGAACTATAAGTTGTGGTAGTAATTTATTTGCCGATACTTAAACTTCTGCAGGCATTTTTATAATTCTTGACAACAAAAGGAACAGTAGTAGTACACATTAAAACATCTTTTTATTTAAAAGTAAATCATAACAATGTATGGTATTACCATACCAAATACTGAAAATCTTTTAATATTCTCCAAACTAATTGTTAGCTATGTCAATGTTTCCATTCGTGAACGCCAATTAATATCCTCTTTAGCATGTGAACACTTGTAAAATTCTAAATGTACCCATGGGCGTAAGTCAACGTGATTTCCTTGCCCGTATTTTGACTGCTTTTAAACACTAAAACAGCTACCACACACACACACACACACACACACAAACCTGCAAAATAATAAGCTATTCAAGTACGTAATTTTTTTAAGTACGTCTAATCATCTATTAAAAAATTCCATTAGTCGTAATATCCGACATGTCTTATGCGGACGAAAGTAAAGACAGAAATGAAGATATACAACTTACCTTACTGAATGTTCCTCTTTTTAACATTGAAAGCAATAATCCTTTCTTGAGAATAAGGAACAAACATAACAATTACCTCCGTCATATTTGAATCATTTGAAAATCAAAATAAAGTATATAATAGTTTTCACCTGGACGTTAAAAAATAAGTCTTTCTGTCTACATTCAAATACAGAAAAAATAAAACTTGTAATCATCTGTAAATATCAGCATCCATTGAAACTATTTATATTTTCATAACAACATCTACTTGTCCTAGCAGTTAGTTGTAATATGGTCTGTTCTCTGAACTGGTGGAAAACAGACTGCCACCTGTCAAACTCGGAGTCGCGTCGCCATTAATGGCCTATTGCACATAAGTGGCAAATAGTGACACTGTGCGGGAGCATGCGCGCGTTTTGGTTCAGCTAGTCTCTCCATGTATTATAAAGACATTACAATATGCAAAGCCTCCTCCCCCTGATTATCGAAAAGTACGGTCTATTACTATTTACAGTCAGTGCTTGTTAAAACGACCATTTCTTCTCAATGAATGGAATAAAGCAGTTTTCATGATTAATATCAACCTTAATACACTTCTGAGTGCGGCTACGTGCTGGATGACAACTGAAAGCCTGTAAGAAGTTGCTTGAACCAGATCCATTGCACGGTAGCAACTAATGACAATGGAACGGACAGATAACGAATAGTAAAGTCCATATTTAGCAGCACAATAAGACCATGTCTTTAAACCGATTAGTTTACTGTTTCCTTATTAAGAAAGTGTCCGTGTCAAGTAGCTTATTTTAAAGACATGATAAATTAAGATTAATCATTGTTTCTTCTTCTATTTCTCAATTCAGATCTAGACGTATTTCTATTAGTTTGCAATCAATAGAAGAAACAGTTCTTCCACCTTGCCGCGAGAAATATTCTCATCAACTAACAAGCTTGGAAGCATTATTGTGGAATGTAATTCTTCGCCTGCGGTAAAGCAAACTGTATTAAGCCCGAATAATGAGTTTATAAATCTGACTGAAAAAAGGAAATCTTGCTGAGGTCAGTATTCACTCGGTTTGTAACCTACTAGTAGACATGCATACATACGCACGTACATACATACGCAAGCACACACATACAAACATACTTACGTACGTGCGTTCATACATGAATACATACATACGCACACACGCACGCACATATGTAAGTACGTATATGAGTGAGTACGTACATACATACACACAGATACGCACGTAATACAAAGATAAGTACATAAGTACGTACGTACGTGCGTGCATACACACACACACATATGTATATATATATATATATATATATATATATATATATATATATATATATATATATATTTGCATGCGTGCGTTTATACATACATGCGCACGCACGCACATGCGCACATACATACATACATACATACATACGTAGATCATTCCAATCGTACTTGACTGTGCCTCGTATACAATATTGCTCAGTCAATATGTTCTATGTTGCTTGTTCGGAAGTCGTAGAATTCATTGGGGTTTCGTGAAACCCGTATGATGTGGTCAGTGGTGAAGTTGGTTCAGAAAGCGTTATCGTTTTCATGCAGTGAGGGACCAAAGTTTCTCTATGAACGGGTCTGCAGTGAATAAATCGAAGGTTTCTACTGCAGACTGGGAGAGGCGGGCCATGTGTTGTGGCTCCTTAACCACTTGACGAGAACTGTAGAACCTGAAATACGTCGTAGTAATCCACTGGACGCCACTAGATGCAAGGGGTCCGTTCTTATTCAATATTGTTTAACGAGTGTGAATCAAGAATACATCCATCCTACTACAGGATGAAACAGTATTCATATTTTGTACAAGTTATATACATTGATCATCCAGGGTGATAACTCCTTACATCAATCGTGTGTTTATAAGTTCCACACGTTGATCTTGTTTGACTATTCCCTGAAATTCGGATTAGTAACATTTAGGTGTTACGACTCGATGGTCTTGCAATAAGTAATAAAAAAGAGTGAAAACAACAAGTTCTAAACAAATGAAAATATAATTCATTTTCCTGAAATACAAATAGGAAAATTAAAGCCTACTTACAGTATGGTAAATGAAATCCTAAAGTTCTAAATAGTTATATCAAGCCCAAAGGTGTCAAGTAATCCAAGTATGTTCCAGTGTTAGTCCGAATGGTGTTCACTAATGTGCTCGTCTCCCAATACTAACGAATGAATCACACTGATATAATATCTACATGTCTCCAAATGAATGCAGTAATTCCGTAATAGACATAATTCCAAATAGTCTGAATAGTTCAAGCATTTTGTAAAGCAAATGAATGAATGAATCCCCTCAAGACTCGCTAAATTAAATTAAGGATTGAATCCCCTCAAGCAAACACAATTAAATATCTTTCAAGACTGCTAATAATACTGGGTCTAATTCCCAAGCGAACATCTCGTATATAAAAAGCTAAGATATAGTTTCTGAAACAAACGAAAGACGCATATTCTTTCTAGAACGATTATGATTTGTTAACAAGGTCACATTTTAATTAATTAGAACATGTATCCTTGTCAGACCATGATATGTTTGCTTTAACAAGAACACATCTCAGCCTTGGAACTTGTGAGTGAATCTACACACTATGCTTATAAGAATGACCTGTTCTAAGAGTATAAACCCATTCATAAAGAATATTTGTTTCTAAAATATTAACAAAATAACCCTTATTACTGTAAATAACCACTCCGGTGACCTAGTGGTTAGAATGTCCGCCTTAGATGCGGGTGGTCTTGGATTCGAACCCCGGCCGAACCATACCAAAGACTTATAAAAATGGCAATGACAGGTGCCTCGCTTGGCGCTCAGCATTAAGCGGTTCGTGTTAAGACTGGTCGGCCTGATGTTATGATAAAATGACTGAGTGAGACATCACGCTACATGTCTGCTGCATGATGCCCCGGTGCTAGACACTATAAACTGCCACACTGCAGACATCGTTGCGATTTGACTGAAAAATGTTAAAGCTACGTGAAAAATCCAAATCACATACATACATACATACATACATACATACATACATACATACATACATACATATATACATACATACATACATACACACTCACTACCGGAATTCATTCGGAACATTCTATATTTTTTACCTCTGATGAGACATTTCAGATTCGTTAAGATCTAATTCACAATGCTTAAAGAGTCTCTTAAATATTCACTTTATAATTTATTTATTGGCTTTTTGGTTTCTGTTACACATTTTAAGACATAGATTCGTAACAATGCATAATACAAATGTTCGTACATTATCCCAGATTCTAACTGAGGTCACTAGTTTCTGCACAGGTTAGTAAAGCATTCTTCCACTGAGCTATTTACTAGACAAAGAAATACATATTTAGGCTGTCTTTTTGTATCAAACTTATCAATCATCTAAACTTATAATTTGATAAAGTAAGGTCACGCATACAGATGCAATAATAAGCTGACCTCCTCTCGAGGTGCAAATCGTCTTCTAACCCGCACCCAAAAAATTCAAAAATATATTGTCTCATCCTCCTGGGAGGCTGATACTTTTGGGTCACATTTTGAGTGCAGGATACGTAGCCTTGTAAGATGGGGATCACTGTTCTCTAGCCTCAGCACATCGTTTACTTAGTGATGTATGGCTTCTGGTTTAGCCATTTATGCAAACATACTCACGAACATAAATACATTATTATATTATATTATATTATATTATATTATATTATATTATATTATATTATATTATATTATATTATATTATATTATATTATATATCATGTCATATCATATCATATCATATCATATCATACCATATCATATCATATCATATATGAGTGTTTGGTGTTGGAATAAGAAATTTATAAAATTACAAAATAGCTGATAAGAACAACCCAGAAACAAAGTAGGAAATACTTTGCAATCTAATACTTTATTTCTAAAAACACATTTCCGTAATCGTTTCCAGCAATACACAAAAAGTATCCTTATAAAAATTGTTTATTAATCATTATGTCAACATATCTAGCAGTGTGTACGAGTCCATGGATTTGGGATTAGTTACAACGTAGACTTGGGAAGATTGAGAAGGCGATGTTAGAAGCCAAGAAAGTACAGAGATTGTTGTCAAGAATCCATGGATATGTTTCTAAGACACTTGTCTGAAAAAATCAAAAGTAAATAAACCTCTCGTCTCAGATCCAGTTCCACAACGAGCATCTGTCACCACTTTCTTGATTTGTATGCCTCTGTCAGCGAGTCTCTCGTGGTCTTTTAAAAGCTTTATTTTTCTAGGGTTGTTGATTTTATTTAATCATCCTCTTGTCCAGTGAGTGAATGCTCAAAAAATGTTAGCCGTTACCCTTCACGATTGTACATGAACAAGATTCTGCTAAACGACATTTTAAAATTTCAAATTAAAGTCTTAACAACTGGAGTCCATCGTTCCATAGTGTTTGGTCCATAGTCCCATAGTGTTTGCTGCTCTTTCTAATCATTAGTTGTGTTAAGCCATTGTTATATATAGTTAATCGTGTCTGGTAGCCTAATTATATTCGCCTTTTACAATACGAATATTAAAATAGATGGTTACGTTTCTGCTGGTGAATTGGCTAATCGGTTTTTGTGGCCATCTTTCACATTTGTTCCATTTGTGATTTTTTCTCAACAGCTGCCTAATATATACGAAAATACAGTCAATATTAGATTTCTGTCTTCAGTATAAATAGTTTAGTAAAGCAATGCATAAGAGGTTTACACAGCTTTCAATTAGATATTCAGATCGTCTAACAGAGGAATATTTCAAAAACAGTAGACTTCCACTTGGTCATTCGATACTCACTATAATGTCTTCTTTATAATATGATTCCTGTTATTAGATTTATACAGTCCTATATTTCAGTTATGTATGCTGGACCTCCTTATAAATAATTTTCAATATAAATTGATATACCCAGTGGCTCCGATGGCCAATAATGAGGAAGTACTGTGTCTATATTTTTTCATTAAAATGTTTCCTTGTACCTAATACTAACGATTCATAATCTTGAAAAAAAGTTAATTACATGTCGCGTATGCTCCTTCCGAAATGAGTATATGGTAGGGACCAAATACGTGCACTGGATCTTATGGAATATCGAAGCTGAGAGGAACTTTATGTCCATCACCTAAGCCTTAAGGGATAATTTTCCATAGTTATTTTCCTGCTGTCTAGATTGTAGTGGCTTCCAGGAAATCCCACTGTGTAGTCTCATTTACAGAACTGGCTGTAAAAACACCATCTGCGTGTCACATATCCATTGGCACATATCTAAAATTAAAGATAACATTATTTGTAATGAACAGAGCATCTTAATTTGAATGTCATTGTTTAATGAATTAGAATATCGAAAAACTAAAAAGTATCAACTTGTTGTTGAGGAACGTCAATGACCTAATCATAACAGCTCTCAGTTACTAGATCAGGAGTCCTTTAATATTGGGATACATTCGGTGTAAATACACATAATCTCCCTTCAAAGTGATTTGGGTGAAACGAGTGGCGTCTAAATTTATTTTCAGATTAAACGTGTTTCAGCTCGTGACAAGAACGCATTGCATGTTATCGTACCTTGGCATGATCAGCTGTATGGAACGAAGACTCACTTTTGTGTTACAAGAGAACATCTATGAAGTTTAATTGAAGGTTAGACATATAACGACAGATAAGCTGAATGTCTATTAGTATATGTTAACCTGAATGTTTAAGTCTCTTTCTTGAATAGTGTAATATTAAACATGCATGTACTCATCTTTACATTACCTTATATATTATGTATTTTAAAAACAAGATTGAAATAGCATCATTGTGTACTCATGTTGTGCGAATCATTGTGTAATGTATATTTAATTTGCATTATTTGTTAGCTTATTTCACTATATACACTGGATAGTTGTACTTTGCACTTGACCTTGTTCAAAATCAAGCTCACTGCTCCTGACCAGAGACAATGATTTTTTAATTTCGTAAACAAATTATGCATAGCTAATATTTTTTCTTTGAATATGGGTTTAATATTAGGAACATTATCAATAGAAGTAACATATTTATTAGGGTCTGGGTCGTGGTTATTGGAATTTCCACATAAAATTACCTAGTCTACCTTATGTTTACCACATTATTTATTATAATTTTAGAAACGGATTGTTATAGAATGGAAAATCTATTAAGACATAGTTCTTCCAGAAAATGTTAATTGTGACCTAGATCAAATAGAGGGCTTTATAATCTTGTTTATCTAGAAATTACTCATTCGTGCTGTAAAATGTTGAAGCTGAATCGGTCTAATTGTTGTGTTCGATATTTGATTTGTGCTGTAATTATTTATTCAAATAAGTATTATCTGGAATTACAAAGTGCTCAATATGTCACGGAATGGTGTAAATGTTGTTAATTAAATACATGTACTAGGGTTTCGTTTCTTTTCTCTGTACAACGATACCCGAGGGTGATTATATTATGGTCTATTGTATTTCGAAATCGTGAGTACGATTCGTCCTATGCCACACGTGCAAGGTGCCTTCGATAAGGAATAACGAAAATTCTAAAGGTATAAATACGTTACTACATGTAAAGGACCTTTACAATACTAATGGTTTTGTCAGCAAGCGACCTGCTAAAAGGATTCGCACAACTCCAGCTGTAGGGGTAGGTAATTTTGGGGTTTTAAGTGATAACTAGTGTATTACCATATTTACCTTTGCATGTTTGTTATAGTTTTCTTTACATACCATAATGCGTGCATTTTTTATTCTTGTTGCGACGAAGTGCAGGATTTATATTGGTAATGTAAAGCTAATTTTTTTAAAAAAAGAATTGTTTACTATTGTCTTATCGAGCAGGGTTAGGTTTACTATTGAACCTCTGTTTTGTAATTGCCATAATAATATAATCTTTATAACTTACCATGTATAACGTCCTTACGTTATGTCTGTATCAAGTGTAGTACACTGTATCGGGTATATTTTCAGCTGTTTTTGATGGTAGGAATATCCGGGGTGTCCGGTGTTGTCAGAGTGTAGAAACGTCCGTGTGTCCGGAGCGTTTAAGGTGCCGGAGTGTCTAATGTCTAGCGTCCGGAATGTCAAGAGTGACTAAGGTGACCCAGCTGTAGGTCCGTCAAAGGACCAGGGGGGCCGGAGGGTCTAATATTTCAAGTGATCATAGTATTCCGAGGGTCCGGAGTCTATATTGATTGTGAAATTGATTCGGAGGAGCTGTGGAGCGGATATGGTGCACGGGTGACGGAGTGCATCTCCACACATGTATTTTTAGCTGTATGCTAATTTTGGATTAGTAAGACCCAGTGTATTATTCAGGACTGGAAGGATAGATTGTATATCCGTTCTTGTTTAGTGACATAATTTCGCTACCTGAGCGAATACATTTTTTACTATGTGTAAAGACTTACATCGTTTACTATTTGAGTGAACTATATTCATCTTTCCATTATTGAATCATTTGTGAAATCATTTATCCTGTGTTTTAGGGTTACTGAACTAATTTATTTGTCTATTTTTTCCATCTTTGAAACTGTGCGTTTTTTATGTTAAATAGATCCAATATTTGGATTATAAATACGCACACATCTTCATAATCCACTACTCATATAAATCGCCACATTAAACCATATATGTGTCGTCAAAACGTGTTCTGTTGTTAATCCGAAATATCCCACCCGGTTATCTTGTTACACAATAATACTCATGGATAGGGAAAGTACCTTGCAATTATAATCAGTTCAAACCGGAACACCCTGGAATTTATTATTGTGATTCATCGATAAACTGTTGGTACATCATTACACTTTCAGGCCATTAGTAAAGGACTATGTTGAATAATAGCCATTTTCTATCGCTTCTCTAGATATCCTTATAAGACGTAAACTGCACATACTACCCTGGTTTCTGGGTGTCGAAACACTTAAAAAGACACGAAATGTAGTCATCTTTTCCATTTACTTATCATAGATACTGCTTTACCAATATATGTTCACTCAGTTTATAATTTACAATAAGCATTTTTATTATTTTAGTTGTCATAAAGCTCTGTAAATAAAATTTAATTTCTAAATCTATTCCGTTATGTTATTTAATTGATTGTTTGATTATACTGTTTTATATGATGGTAAATGAGGCGTGAACAGTGTCCATTAAGTTAGCGTCATCACCGAATGTATTGGTTTGTTACCTTCACTGGAAATGACATGAGTTCTTTTATATTTATGTATTTTTATCGTATATACTTTCATGACATTTTATGCATTTCAGTGCTAAAATAAAAGAAAAAAACAAGAGTTTGGGATATCTGGTGCGTCAATATTAAACTTCGACGCTCTACCGTTTGAGCTATGAAAAACAACAACGACAAAACTAGATATCATGCAGATGACACATTGCAAGCAGATTTAAATAACTGTAGACGAGCCTTTGTTGTCTGCGCACCTGTAAAGAATTAATATTTTTCCAATATGAAGAATGACCAAGTTAACAAAATTTAATGACAATTTAATTTAAAGATTATATGTACGTAAATGAATTACAATAGTGAGTGCATTACTGTTAGCAGTTAAACTGTATCGTGATGGAAATGAACAAAAACCCATTTTATTTCTGTATATCTGTATAATTAATATATATATATATATATATATATATATATATATATATATATATATATATATATATATACAGCATGCTTTTGCAAAAAATAGGCAGCAAGAAAATAAAATTTCAGATTAATGTTTACTCCACTGAGTCTGTGTTTACTTTGTTCCAAATGCCTCTGTATTACCTCTTCGAACACGCGTGCCCAGTGCAAGTTAGAGAAGAAACGAAATGAATGAACAGCATTATTTTAAAAATATCTTAATATTTTTTTTCTGGAATCTTTGGTATAATAATCGAAGAAATAATGTCGCACTGTAGAAAATGCGGTTCTAACTGCAGCGATAAGTAATGGCTACTGTGCAACAGGGAAAAACGACAACGTTACCCAGACGGTAAAATTCAAGAATTGTTTAATATCTAGTGATTGACGCAACCGTGCTCCCATACGTAACTATGAGGGGAAAAAATATGATAAGAAATAATCGGTTAAAATTGCATCTTGATGCTAGCCTGCGCTCAGATCTTAATTTCAGTTTCAAGTGGCTCAAACTGAGCAGTTGTTCGTTAATTTCCCATACCAGTCCATGTTCAAAATTATTGTATTGGTATGAAACATAATGTTTCAGCATACTGAAAGCAGAAGAGTGTGATTTTAGATTGAATAATACAGTGAGACATACAGTCTTGAAATCGACCAAGTAATTATTTTTCACATAAAAAAGTGGACATCAAAAAGTCGTTATTAAATATAGTCCTTTGAGACTACAAGCCACTGCAGGTATGTCAACATCTTCAACGTTGAGTTTTATTTTAAATACCACTAATGTTTATTCAGAACTTTATTCATTGGACTTTAGTTAGAAATTCCACGACTATTTTGGGTTTTAGTTCGCATTAATGTAAGTTCTTTCAAAATGGTTCACTTTGTCGTCTAAGATAATAAATTATTTGTTCACTTTGACAAAACTTGTTAGTTTTCGTTCTTTTCTGTTACTTAGTTTAAGACCACAGAGTCGCAATAGGTACTCTAGAGTCATTTGCTAAGATCCAGGATTGTCGAGGTTCTCTCTTTAAGTTCTAAGTATTTTCTCTACAGTTACATCGAGGTCTAAATAATGGACGATATAGTAGTGCCCATTTTTGTTCTCAACAAAAGCAGGTGAATAAACAGTGAAAAAATATCCCCTGCTATGGATTATTGTTACTTTGGACTATTAGAATACAATCTCAAAGATCCATTGAGTCTAGTATAACTTGTAATTACAATCCTATTCGCGCAGAACAACATTTTGAATAATGAAGCATGATATGGGAGTTTATTTTCACTACAAAGTACAAATGTGTTTGCAATATTAAATATTAACATGTAATTTGAATATTTTTACATCTTTTTGGTTTACCCTCACGGACCTACCTGAAAGGAATACCACCATAAATAATACGTCATAGGTGCAAGGTGTTAAAAGGTCTGTAATATTGTCCTATAAGTAATGGTTATGATATGGAATACTGGTATATAATATTGTCCTATACGTAACGGCTATGATTCTGATTACTGGCTATGTAATATTGTCCTGTAAGTAATGGCTATGATTTTAAATACTGACTATGCAATATTGTCGTATAAGTAATGGCTATGATTCTGAATTCTGGCTATGTAATATTGTCCTATAAGTAATGGCTATGATTCTGAATACTGACTATGTAATATTGTCCTATAAGTAATGGCCATGATTCTGAATGCTGACTATGTAATATTGTCCTATAGATAATGGCCATGTTTCCGAATACTGGCTATGTAATATTATCCTATAATTAATGACCATGATTCTGAATACTGGCCATGTAATATTGTCCTATAAGTAATAGCTATGATTTTGAATACTGGCTATGTAATATTGTCCTATAAGTAATGGCTATGATTTTGAATACTGGCTATGTAATAGTGTCCTATAAGTGATGGCATTGCTTCTGAATACTGGCTATGTAGTATTGTCCTTTAAGTAATGGCCATGATTCTGAATACTGTCTATGTAATATTGTTCTATAAGTAATGGCTATGATTCTGAATACTGGTTATGTAATATTGTCCTATAAGTAATGGCTATGATTTTGAATACTGGCTATGTAATATTGTCCTATAAGTGATGGCATTGCTTCTGAATACTGGCTATGTAGTATTGTCCTATAAGTAATGGCCATGATTCTGAATACTGTCTATGTAATATTGTTCTATAAGTAATGGCCATGATTCTGAAGACTGGCTATGTAATATTGTCCTACAAGTAATGTCCATGATTATGAATACTGACTATGTAATATTGTCCTATAATTAATGGATATGATTCAGAATACTCGCTATGTAATATTGTCCGATAAGTAATGACATTGATTCTGAATACTGGCTATGTAATATTGTCCTATAAGTGATGGATATGATTCAGAATACTCGCTATGTAATATTGTCCGATAAGTAATGACATTGATTCTGAATACTGGCTATGTAATATTGTCCTATAAGTAATGTCCATGATTCTGAATACTGACTATGTAATATTGTCCTATAATTAATGGATATGATTCAGAATACTCGCTATGTAATATTGTCCGATAAGTAATGACATTGATTCTGAATACTGGCTATGTAATATTGTCCTATAAGTAATGGCATTGCTTCTGAATACTGGCTATGTAGTATTGTCCTATAAGTAATGGCCATGATTCTGAATACTATGTAATATTGTTCTATAAGTAATGGCATTGATTCTGAATACTGACTATGTAATATTATCGCATAAGTAATGGCTATGATTCTGAATACTAGGTATGTAATATTGTCCTACAAGTAATGACATTGATTCTGAATACTGACTATGTAATATTATCGCATAAGTAATGGCTATGATTCTGAATGCTAGGTATGTAATATTGTCCTACAAGTAATGACATTGATTCTGAATACTGACTATGTAATATTATCGCATAAGTAATGGCTATGATTCTGAATACTAGGTATGTAATATTGTCCTACAAGTAATGACATTGATTCTGAATACTGACTATGGAATATTGTCGTATAAGTAATGGCAATGATTCTGAATACTGGTTACGTAATATTGTCCTATAAGTAATGGCATTGATTCTGAATACCGACTATGTAACATTGTCCTATAAGTAATGGCTATGATTCTGAATAATGGCTATGTAATATTGTCCTAAAAGTAATGGCATTGATTCTGAATACTGGCTATGTAATATTGTCCTATAATTATTAGATATGATTCAGAATACTCGCTATGTAATAGTGTCCTACAAGTTATGGCTATGATTCTGAATACCGGCTATGTAATATTGTCCTACAAATAATGGCATTGATTCTGAATACTATGTAATATTGTCCTATAAGTAATGGCTATGATTCTGAATAATGGCTATCTACTTTTAAAAGTAATGTATAAGTCCATAAAAGGGGTCATTTATTTCATTACAGCATCACTGGGGTCAGTTTCTTATGATTACTAATAGTTGTGTATAAACCGTAGTTTAGTGGCCTGACGCGTATATTTCAACGATTGGATTCAGGTTGGTGCAGTTCAGGCATACGCAACCTTCTGCAGGGCACCGGCCGGATATGCGAAATATAGGTCACAGGCCGTAGGTTGCATATGCCTGTAGTAGACAAACATGTTTATCATTAAGTTGTTTTAAACTCATTAAGAAACTACAAAGTCAAACATACTTGTGTTATTCTACGATGTGAAACCGGTACTACAAATACGCTATTTGTAGAACCTCAACCGTGACTTTAAGTTGCCAAGTACGTCTTGATCCTGGATATGTACAAATGTCGATGCTTGATTGCACACGTTTGGTTGTATGTATGACTATTATGCTAACTCGATTACTATCGGAATAACTGTGACAGGATAAGACCATTTTAGTCTTCCCTCTCTGTCTCTCTCTCTCTGTCTCTCTCTCTCTCTCTCTCTCTCTCTCTCTCTCTCTCTCTCAGTTCAAGAGATACTTTTCGGCAGTATGGTGTTGCTCTGAATAGTACAATCAGATCTACCCTGGTCGGCTGTTGTGGCTTGTACCTCGGCAAATTAATGCAAGCGTCTCGGCACGATATAACTTTCATATGTTGATGTACCGTAACATGCAGCCAACCGTACACAAAAATCTGCAATACGAAAATACAGCGAAATTTGTACATGTATAAATAGATAAGAAAAATGTAAACCGATTGAATGTTTCCCACTATGGAAGAGGATATATTTGGACAAACGAGAAATTGAGTATCCTTAGTTTGCTGTCTCGCCTGGATACAGAAAGTATACCCTAGAAAGTAATCTCAAGTTTGAACATGAATTAACAATTTATCTATATTAGCATAGCGAATGTTACTCGATGACTTCGAGAAATGTCACGTAAAAAAGGGTACCTGTCTTAAAGAGGAGTTAGGGTGGCAATAGTGGCGTAGCCAATAAATACTCACTTTATGGCAGTAAGACCACCGTTAATGTCAACAAATCAATAAATGCAAAATATTGTCAACATTCTATCAAAATTCGAAAACTTATCTTAAAATAGCAGATATTGTAATTACTAGAGGCACTGAATCACATGGAAATTCGTGAGAGAATCGAATATATTATTTAAGCTAATATTATGAAAAGTTGAAACGTAATAATCTCATTAGCGTAGCTAAATAGGTATCAAGAAAACAATTTTTCAAATATAAACAAAAAAATAATCATCTAATAGAAATTATAGAACAATGTATTGGTAAGGTTTCAAAATACGAATGTCTTTCGACCTGGACAATAACAGCTTTTGCAACATGTATATACATATGATTTATTTATATAACTCTAGGTATTAATGTTATTTAATGTGTACGATGTCCTCAAGCAGTAAATATATAAAAACACAAAATCTGTTCTCTGTGCTACGTTTCACTGTCGGACACTACTCCAACATACCTATCAGACCTCACTCATGTGTACACACCAGCAAGATACTTACGCTCCTCTTCTGACAGTCGTATACTCATTATTCCCACTATGAAAACAAAGTCATATGGACAACGTTCTTTTGCATACAAGGGCCCAGCAACGTGATATGAATTGCCCACTGAACTTAGACACAAAGACACAGTGATCACATTCAAGAGGGCTCTCAAAACGCACGTATTTCGACTGCAAGAACAAACTTAAAGATCTAATGTTTCCTACCTTAAATATTCTCAGCATGTTTTTTTATTATTATTTTAATGTTTTCTAATTGCATGGTGTTTGTTTATGTAATATTATTATATGTTTTTTTTTAAATTATCTTATAGGTGTTGTCTAATGTTGTAAAGCACTTAGAGCTTCTAAAGATTGGGCGCTCTACAAAGTCCTCATTATTGTTATTATTATTATTATTATTATTAATATATATATATATATATATATATATATATATATATATATATATATATATATATATATATATATATGTGTGTGTGTGTGTGTGTGTGTGTGTGTGTGTGTGTGTGTGTGCTAGTTTGCCTTCAGCAGCAGCAACATTTGAAGTGAAGATAATGCTTTGTCTTTAAATCTTGGATATATGCATGTAGCCACAAAACAATATCATATCATTGGGTGGGTGGGTATGACTGTATGGTTATGTTTATGTGAGAGCTAGTAACCACTTCCATTTCAACTCTTTTGGTGCACGTGTTAATGTATGGGTTGCTGATCTCATAACTGCATTTATGAGGAAATTTACCCGTCTCTATTACCCCATCTCATGATATATGTGTGTTTGTGTGATATAGAGGGGTTGTGAAATGATCTGCATGAACATAATTGAAGTGTATGTGTCAATAACTATTATATATTATTGTCAGTGACTATTGTCTATGTATCTTCCCTGTTTATTTGGTTGGTGTTGGATCTCTGGGACGGTATGCACGATAATAACTGTATTACATATGGACTAATGTGTAGCTGGGATTCGATGCTGCGTACAGCGTTACACAAGGTGTTTGGTGCAGTATATTTAGCATTGGCGAAATTGAAATACTAAATTCTGTTCAATCATTGAAGCGCGCAAAATCCGTCAGCAATGAGGGCTCGCATTTATCCCGAATTCTCTGGCCGTTTATTCGACCACAATCATAGTTCTGATTGCACTAATTATTTCTGTATCGTCTCAACACAAATCAATCTTATCAAGAAACTGTCCACTTTACGGAAGCATTCTTCAGCAATAGAGGTATGTGAAATGTAATAAGTGTGACAACATTATTTAACATACTGAATGTTTCTGATTTTGTCACATAACGCATGCTTTTTGATATAGTATAAAAAGTTCCAGATTAGACATTTTATAGCTGAATGGAGAGGATGAGTTCAGCTGTATATTGTATGCATTAAATAGTGAGAAATATCAAAGGCTTTCTAGTTAATCAATTATATGAGACATTGGTGCATGAACGCAGTTTTTATAATAATCATGACGTAGATTCGTTCTAATGTATGAATTTAATATGTAGCGAAGTCACTTTGTTTGCACCCATGCATAACGTATATAGTTTTATTCACACTCGAACGTTGTCTCATGAACTGCATGATTCAGTTATTGTGTTAAGTTTTTTATGCTAGATTCAACCCCAGCTGATTTCATCTTGTTAACATAGTGAATAATTGTAGGTGTTACCTGCTTATCTTGCACCCCACCCTTACGCATAAGTTTGTTGTTGGGAATATCAATCAGTTCAGATGGGTGTTTGTGAGTAAAACTATCTGGGTCAGTAGATTGGGATATTTGTCAGTAGATATGGGTATTAGTAGGCAAGGATGCTTCTACCCTGAGTGTCCCAAAATGTTAAAATCCCACACAAAACTAGAATATCCCTAAAGGAAATCTATTAACATTTTTAATATTAATATTAAATAGCGGCCGTGGTGTATATATCCAAGATTCCGGAAGTGGATTCCTTTCATGAGGCCATAAGCAATATTGGGGCTATATTTTCTCCCATAACTACCTTCCTCTTCCCACATATGTGGTCGACTGTTTTGACTATGACTAACCTTATAAAACACTTTTATATGCGAGTTTATCTAAAATATCAACAGCGAATATCCTCCAAACACTTTTCTTGATATCTTTAAAGACGATTTATTCACATATGCTTCATTTATACAATTTTTAGACGCCACGTCTATTTGAAAAAAGGATATTGCAGTTATTTCATGTGAACGACATCCTCAAGCAGTATAAATAATACTATCATACAGGTTAGAGAATTTTAATTCGTACTCTACGGAGATTCAAACTCAGGTCAGCAGGTAAAAGGCCCCTTCGCCTTGCCTGCACACGCTAGTCCATATTCCATCACGACTAAGTACACATCATCAAAACATGATGCCACTGATCCGGTGTTATTTGCACTCGTGTGTAGCAGACGCTCTCAGATGGCGACCTAGTAGTTCATTCTCATGTATCTACACAGTCTGGATTCCTGTGTGAATATTATTTGTATTAGATCTTGTCTTTGCTATGAACATTGCAACTATCATTGCAGACGAAAACATCAGCTAAGATGCAACGATGGCTTCCATCAGCTTGCCGACTGGAATATCATGAGATATTTTTCTTGCACAAACAAGTCAACGGTGAATGATAATACTGACTGCTCTAATGCCGCGTTCGACCATTTGGCCATGAGGGACTAGTTAATTTACGCAACACATTTATTTTTAATTAATCGTCGAACTGGGGCTAGGCACCAGCTCAATGCTTTAATGTGCAGTGCATACTTCTTAACTGATCATGTCTGGCGGTGGTACGGAGGAAAATGGGAACGGGAGGATCGCGAATGAACGTTACATGAAGGGTCCTAATGACTTTGGGTTAAACATTCCAACCATTTAAAATGTGTCTCCTGCATTCAAGTTTGAAAGAGGTTGTCTTTACTTACAACTGGTGTTTAGGAGAGAAGAGAGGGGATTTTGGTTTCATACAATAAGTTGTAGTATTCCAGACAGTTCTATGTTTGTAAGTATTTCAAACCGATGTTTATTTTTAGTTTTAATTTCTTTAAAAATGAGCCACTTTGTCTGCCTGGGTCTGATGGGTTGGGTTATTGACAACTGTCTAATTCATAGCGACTAAATTTTGTCTTGCAAATTGCTGTGCGGTTTCTGATGGTCTAGAAGTTTGGACCACCTTATGTTCCTAATTCTCTTGGGGTGGAGTAGTGGGTTATGTGGCCAAGTTACTTGCAATGCACCAATCATTGCAGCTGATGGTCTTGGTTAAGGACTACCTTACCCTCTTATTTAATTAGTTGTTGTTGGTTGTTGTTGTTATATGTTTTAAAGCATTTTCAGCACAAGATAGGCTATACATGATGGCCATTATAAATGGCGCAGGAAGAACCTTGCAAAACCTCGAAAAGAGCCACCGACCCAAGCTATCTCACATACCCACATTGGCCGAGCCCGAGACTCGAACCCACGCAGACTGAGGTGAAATGGCGATGATCCGTAACTGTGACCACTTCAAACCACTCGGCCACTAGGGGCCTCAATGTTGAGGTTAAATTGTCTGGTCCTTTCATTAAGATACCTTTAGCGGTACCAACTTCTGTTGAGGGGCCTGATAGTCTGGGCTCAGTAACGTATTTTTCTCCTTGTCTTTTCATAAAGGTTTATTTGCATTATTACTGACCTGTCACCGAAACCACTTTTTGACGTAGAGAAGGAAGGAGAGACGTTGCATGCTATGTTAGTATATATCCAAATTCTTTCGTTAGTGGAAGAACATAGCGCCGGTTGTCAAGGGTAGTGCAGGGTGGAGGTTTTATTGATATGTAGCTATAATTGTCCCCAGTGGTTCAATACAGTGCTAGATGATGATCATTTAGTTGTGGGGTAGTTCTGAGATTGGGTATGTATGAAGTCTGTTGCGGCGTATCTTTGTGAGTCCCGTTTGTAGGACTAGTGATCCCTACCGCCATTGAGGGTTTGATCTGCCCGTCCATACTGTGAAAACCACTCCCCAAGTGGCAAAGTTTTTTTTACAGTCTTAGAGGGTTCGTCTTTAGCTTGTTTGTGGTGTTTTGTTCATTTTTAAGAGTTATTTTATAGCTGTCAGTGGGTTACATAATTTTGTTAGTCTAGAAAACAACTGTTCGGTTAGTGACGTTTAGATCAGAGATGTTTCTTTTAAGGTGTTTTTCTAGGTGTGATTCAGTGTTTATCTTTATTATGATGTGTAGCCTTGTCGGTCCTACTTATGGGGCTTGAGGTGTTTATCTCCATCGAAGGTTAACTTGAATGCATTTGCTACGCCTGATCACTAATGGGTCGGCTGCCAATCCGCTCTCCGGGTGATGAACTCCAGCTCACGCGGCATAAACCATTGGGGTTTGCCTATTTTAATTTTTTTAATATACATATGTGGGCATATATTTTTATTATGAATTTGCTACGTTGGCTAGCAGCAGGGGGGGGGGGGGGGGCGAATCGGACATTTTGTCCAATCGTCATTTGGCTTAATTAATACTTTCTGCACTCAGCGGATCCGGTGTCGTCAGCGCCCGGTAAAAAAAACGACGTCGTCGTCGGGGGGGCCGTCCAATCGTCATTTAGTTTAATTAATACTTTCTGCGCGCCGATCCCAGCGTCGTCAGCGTCCGGTAAAAAAGCGCGACGACCGCGTCGATGTCATTGCCCCCCCCCCCCCGCTGCTAAGGGGCTATTTACAATGATCTTACAAACAGAGTGATCACTAACTCCTCCTCTTGTAGATCAATTAGGTTATTTGACTGATCGGTAAGTCTAAAATTAATTCTCGTTAAAAACCGATTATGGCATCGCATATAGACCGGATTAATTGGGCTCTCAATGATTAAGAATCCGGGAGGGGCTGTTGGTGAAAATGAATAAAGGATATACCCCTGTTGAGCTTGATTTGATTGCTTGGTATCTACCTGGTAACTCCCTTCGATAACATCGCACACTAGATTGATTGCTATCACCGATGCGATATTTACGTTGTATGGGGCAATATGCCTACCACCCTCTCCGTTATCGTGTCTGAGGATAGTTGATGGACCGAAAAAATCATTAAGAGACTTTCTTAGTTCTGGCGCGTTGTATCCTGGAAACTTGAAATCGGGTAAATCGGCTTCTGTGATATTATACTCGGTTAGAAATTTTTGTTTATTATCATCGCTGCTATCGGATATTATTTTAACGATTCGTTCATTGATATATTCCATGTCTGATATAAGTTGATTTAACACCTCAACGTGTTTTTGTGCTTTTGTTTTCCGTAGTTGTTCTAGTTGCAATCGGTAATTACGATTAATCTCGATAAAAAAACTATCGATATCATTTAAATTAACTGTGACCATGACGAGCGATTCAGGAGTTTCCTTATACATAAAATACCATTCAATGGTATTCCTGTCTTGAATCATAAACCTACTGGGTAATAACGTGTTTTTCATAATAGACAAATTATCTCGATAACTGGGATTAATTTCATGATATGATTGCGCATTCGTGTGAAATTCCCGCAAACTTTCATGAGGTGGATTCTTGGGCCAACCTAGTATGGTTCTTATTGAACTGTTATAAATATCAACCATATACCCCGGTGTGCTTATTTCAATCGTCGACGATAACGTCGGTTCATGAACCGTAATAGCGATTTTTGATTCTTTTCCTGTGATCGATTTTATCCTGCGTTGAAATTCTTTATTGATTTGGTCTACTTGGTATGACCCAGTTGGTATTGTAACCTCCTTCCAGTCTGGGGTCCCATTGGGTTTATTTGTCCATGCAAAAACCAGCGAGTTATTAGGTTGTTGTCCGTTAAATGCTTCCGCTCGAATATTAGGCCAACTGTGATATACTCGCAATTTTGCCAGCCCTATTTCCTTCACTGGAATCGGAGAAGGGAAGTTTACACTGAATTCTGGCTTCGTTGATGTTATCGATATCATACTTGTTTGTACCGGAGTGGTGTTCTCCGCGATCCGTTGAAGTAATTGAAACCCTTCGGGGTTCAGCGACATTATTATTATTCGCTGTTTCTAGTGTTTAATTTCAACACCGAATATTAACAACCTGCTTGTTTTCAGGAGAATGTTTTGAGCCCATTGAAGTGGTTTCAGCGACGTGGTTTCCAGCTTCCAGTTGAAAATCCTCGATTTTTGACATCGCGGAGTCATACAACTGGACCATCGTGGAGAATTCAACATCGGATATAAACGAATTATCTATCGCCAACGAGATCAACCCGGATAATTTCGAGTACGCGTCGGATACTATTTGATGTTTTACTGTATACTCGTTGAGTTTTTTCTGAGAACACGATGATATCTTTCTAGTGATTGCGTTGGCGACTCCAGCAATTGTTGTCGCCGCGGAGATAGCGATTGGAACAGCGATCGGGGCCATCATGGTCACCGTGGATAAAATAACACCGGTACCGGCTACTATACCTGATACCGAGTACACGACCGCGTCGATGGCGGTTATTTTTCGACGGTATTTTTTTATTTTTACACGGTATTGTTCGGAAAGCGTTTTCAAATTCGCGGAGAATTCTTTTACGGTATTGAATCGATATTGATGTGACGTCGGTGATACCTCTGATTCAATTACCTTGGTGGTCATTTTTATTTTAAAAGAGCTAGTGTTTTTAATTACTTAGATCCGCTACAAATTCCACATACCATGTAATGTTTGCCCTGGTTAAATTTCTATCAACGGCTCTAATTGTAAACGGTTCAGTTGCGTCCTTGTCTATAATTGTTGATATTGTATTGTTAAACCCGAATGAACTCGACGATAATATATTAAACTGCATCATTGAAACCAGTGTCAATCGATAAATACCCTTAACAGTTGCGGTAATATTTACTATATTCTGTGTAGGAGTCCAAGTGAATGATCCATGCCGAATCGTGTATACTGTGTTGATGGTGTTCTCATGAGGGATTTTTATTTTTGTCATTTCCGGTAGTCTGTCTTTGATATCTGTAACATCAGCTCTGATTGTTCCTATTTCCTGTGTATGCGCGTCTATATTCCCCTTAATCGCTGCAACATTAGTTTTGATTGTTTCTATTTCCTGTGTATTCTCGGTCATACTTTTTTTGTTCGCTGCAACATCAAGTTTGATTGTTCCCATTTCATATGTATGCACGTATATACCTTTTTTGTTCGCTGCAACATCAGTTTTGATTATTCCTATTCCCCGCCAATACGCGTCTACATTTTTTTTGTTCGCTTCAATATCAGTTTTGATTGTTCCTATTTCCTGTGTATGCGCGTCTACACTCCTTTTGTTCGCTTCAATATCAGTTTTGATTATTTCTATGTCCTGTGTATGCGCGTCTACATTATTTATGATCGTTGCAACATCAGTTTTGATTGTTTCTATTCTTCGTCCATGCGCGTCTACATTATTTATGATCGTTGCAACATTAGCGCCGATTATTTCTATTTCCCGTTCATGCACGTCTACACTCCTTTTGTTCGTTGCAACATCAGTTTTGATTGTTTCTATTTCCTGTCCATACGCAGTGATATCATTTATAGTTATTGTAATTTCATCCGGTTTGACATTTTTTCTACCAAAGAATTTATCAACGGCGTCATCAACCCTGTTAATATTTTTTCGTAACGAGGTAAATTGGCCCGACAGCGTTGTAAACTCCAAAATACTATTTTTTATCCCTACAAGATTCGGTTCGGTCACCGTCGGGGTCCCAAAAAAACTAGCAGTAGTGAGTTGTATACCGGTGACAGACTTTTGTATCCCCTCGAACTGATTTGCTTGCGCGTTAAATTTATCATAGAAATTTTTTAACGAATTCGACATGGATATATAATTGTCGCCCAGTGTATTTATTTTTCCATTTATCGTCAAGATGGATTCACCTGATTTAAGTCGTCCGTCGCCGGTATATAGCGCGATAGTGTTCTCGGCGGCATTACGCTGTCGTGTTAAAACGTCATCCAGCGACACATTACTGGATTTTAATTTACCCTGACGATCTTGAAATACAACTATTTCGCCCGGGTCAACACTGGTTAGATTTAACGTATCAGCGATTTCATCCTCGATTAGTTTTTTTATGTCATCGGTGGCGAGCGTTTCCGTGGATTCTTTCAGCGCCGAAACCGGTCGTCCCCAGATATCAATCATTATTATTGTAAAAAAAAACAGTGTTTTTAATTAACCCGCCGGGCCTCTACGACCCCACTAGTGTATTCGTTTACAACCACATGAGGTGGTTTCCGCGATGATGAAATCGCCGCGAGTACGTTCAATACCTCACGGCCGCATATCGGTGGGTCACTTAATTGTTGTGTTGGCAGCGTGGAATAAAAAACCGGGGCTGAACACGCCCGGATATACCGCATGAACTCGTTTGGCGGGGCTAACCCGTATGAATCAAAATAGACGATCGCACGCGGATCAATTGCGTATGCAACCCAATGAGTTCCCGCTCCGGAGGATTTATCGAGGTTAATTATACTGGTTTCAATATTCCTTGGTTTTGTCGGTAATTGATCCCTCATAAAAACACCTCTGAAGTTTTTTATCGCTAACGCGTTTGCGGCATCTATTAAATCAAAATTAGACATAGGAGTCATTGACTCTTGCGTTAATAAACGGTTCCCGGTAGTCTTAGACCCTTCCCCGAGTACCATGAATACGGGGTTCCCGGTAGTCTTAGACCCTTTCCGGCTACGGGTCGTCCTCGTTTCTTTTTTTATAGCCTTTCCCGGTTGCCTTCTTCAATGCCATTCCCGCCGCGGTACCAACGGCTCCTAACGCCGCCGCCTTCGCCACTGCTGGGGCCGCCGCGGCAATCAACGCTGGAATCGCAGCTAACAACGGAAATATCCCACCGGTCTTTTCCATGTTTTTAATCGCTGCGGCCGAAAAATCTATTTGAACACCCTTTTTATTCCTCATCGCATCATTGAAATGTTTTATTTGACGCGCCGTCAACGATATCTTATGATTACCACCTGCCATCTGTGACGGCTTTAACGTTATTGTGGTTCCACATTGTTTAGCCGACTTTGATCGTAATTTCTTGACTTGACCATCGGTCAACTCTACACCGACAACACTATACGACATTTTTATTGTAAACGCGTTTATGTTTTCAATTACATGTTTTCCACTGGTGCATCAACGATTCTCATTCGTCCACCAACACCTTCCAACAGCATTGATTTATCGCTGAGAATGACAGCAACCGCTCTATAATCAAAACCACCCGGGGCTATACGAGCTCGGAAGTGTATATCAACGACGGACTGTCTCGTTAAATCAAGATGTTCCAACGAAAAGTAATAAATCGGATACAGGTTTTTAAAATCAAGTTGTGATATTTGCAAACCGGTGTCCACGTTTTGATCACGACCCATATATGACAGCAATCGATGGTACACACGTGCGACATGGTTGTTGTCGTAATTAAGCTGTATATCCTCGGATGGTTCCTGTTGTCCGTTTATTCTCAGCGAAACCTCCCTGACTCCTAATCGATCAAATATCATATGGCTGCGTTCTTGATTACCCAATCGATCCCTATTCTGTAGCGCTATAAATATATGACGCGGGGCTGAAACGCCTTGTTTTGATGCCAGGTGCCATGTAAATGTATCAGCGACATTATCCTCTTTAGCATCAGTTGTTACCGCTAGCCAACTCAACAACGATTTTCCCCCCTGTTCCATAAATGATAACAATCGTGCTTCCGTGGTAACTGATGGAGTCAACACCGGCATCCACAATGCTATTTTAGTTAAAACGACTTTACCGGCAGCGACACCAGCAGCACGCCATATTGCATTGTTATCATCACCCCTTCGCGTTAGAGCGATTGTATGCTTAGCCCCATAGATAACTTTTCTGACATTTCTACAAAATCCGAATATGTGATGGAGTGGAATCGCGCATGAAAACTGTCGGCGTTGTCCTTGTAATGTTGCTACTCCTGTTGCAAACCCTAGATTAAAATTATCGTTAGTACTTTTTATAACAGTGAAATCAGCGCCTGGTTTTGCTCTGCGGTCTGGATTGGCTGCTTCAGCCTGTTGGTCAACTGCGGTATTTTCTTTCATCAGCACGTTAATGTACTGAATATGATCAGCGTTATTAGTGGTATCCTTTGCGAACATCATAGATGGGCCCGCCGATCTTGTATAATCATCTGAGTATCTTGCTAGCCCAATTATCGTCGTTGCAACATCAACCTCGCGTTCTATTGATTCAATTTCTCGCCCGTCAATAAGATATCTGGCACTCTCAAATAACGCCATGATACCGTTGTTGACAAAACCAACTCGAACACGACCGTCATTTGCGTATGGTGCATTATCGGCAGCATTTGTTACAAGTTCTCCCTCAATTTCGATAAACGCTTCACACGGCAAAAAGTATTTACTGGTATCTTGGACTTGAAGTTCAATTCGCGATCGCAGGTCGGCTTGTGGTGGTTGATAGGAATAAAATTGATAATCACGGACAGAATCATCCCTGCGCACTGGGGCGTTCATATCAAACGAGGGATCAGCGGTTCGCGCAAACATTTTATTATTTATCATGTTGATGTTTAATTCATCAACGTCGTTTTCGTCGTAAATTCTTTAAATTTTGTTTAAGGCCACTTCCCGCTATCGCGTTCATGAGCGCGTTGGTTGTTGCATCGGTGGATGGCTTTGCCGCCAACGACTGAGCCGCCAACGACTCTAGTTTTTCTTCCACGGCGTTATTTATTACTTTACTGACATTTGCAGGCATCACTGTCGTTGATGGCATCACCGGTGGTTTCTGTTTTCTTTTTCTCACCAACGATGCTAGTTTATCTCGTGCGGCAGAAAACGCCCTTCCGGCAACATCTCCAATAGCACTAATACCCCTATCACGAATAACATCAATAGCCTTCATTCCTAATTGTTTGGCTAACGGCGCCACTTTTGGAGCCATTCTTGTAAATAACCCCGCAATGGTGCTACCGAGACCGTCTCCGTACCACGCGCGGTATACAGGCAATCGTGAGTTTACCACGTAGACGCTGACTGGTTTATCATGGTTGTAGTGTATAATCATCTTTATTATAAAAACACCAGTGTTTTCCAATTAGTGATTGGTCAATCGCTGTAATGACCGTGGTCATCAAAACCGTCCACGAGTTCGTCTATGAGCGTTCGATATACATTAATGTCCATGATACCACCGGCAAATAACCGCCTGCAAATATCAGCGGCCTCATTGATTATTTCCGGAGAGTTATTTCCGGCTCGTTTTCCTCCGATTAGTACTTCCAGCCGTGATATATCACTGAGAACATTACCAGGACAAGTAACGTCTTTACCAACGGAGTATCCTTTTCCGTGCTTTGGTCTTTTACTTTTTACTTTCTCGTGGAATATTATATAATTATTATCACGCGGTGGTAATACATTTTTATGTTTAGTTGCCAAATACACTATTCTTGTCCAATCCTTTAACGACTTTATATTTTTCTCGTAGCCGCTATTGATATGCTCATCTCGTGAATCCTTATCAAAATTTATGGCAGTAAAATTAACTAATCCTTCGTAGCTGTCGAAGGCTCTAATTTTATCTATTGCGGACTTTGTAAGTACATTACGGGGTATATTCCCCTCTTTCTCTATTTCTTCCGGTATTTCTTCCGGTATTTCTTCTTCTGGTTCTCTTGCGGTGGCGCCTAGTTCTTCTTCATCGGCCATTGTAACATAAGGTTCTTGTGGGTCCGTTATAGCGAGTGGTGGCGGCCTCTCCCTCCGTTGGTGTGTTGTAGCAACCGCTATTTTCGCAGGAAGTGTTTCCAGAGACTCTTTTGTTTGCTCGGTCTGAGCCGCTATCTTTTCAAGCGCACCGAGGACGGGCACAGTTGCACTCGTTATCGGAGCAAAGAGTTGTTCACTTCCAACAGCAAAATCAGTTTGTAGTTGTTGCCGAGTTTGAAGTTGTTTTCGGACCCTGTCTCGTAACGGTATGAACTTTTTAAGCGCTGCTAGCCGATCTCTGGCTAGCCGAGTAGTAAGTGATTCGCCTACCATTATTGCAAATTGCACCGTAATTTCTAATTTCCCTGTGGCAGCCGTTACCACGACCTATCGGGGGGAAAAAAAATGTATACAACGTAAAAATTCACTTCCGTACGCTACATGCCAGGCTCCACGGAGTTTTCGTCTATAATCCTTCTAATGTTTTTGATCTTACTAGAAATCTCCCGCCGTCGTTCAAAAGCCTGTCCGAGTTTTTGTCGTATTTTTTCAACGGTAGTAAACAATCCAATAAATGCATTTACGTCATTGCCATACAGGTTTTCATTGATCGTATATTGTAATCGCTTTATAAAAGAATACTCACGTGGCAAGGTATATCGACCTTTCTTTGATTGCTCGTTAATAATTTCATAATCGGACAATATTTTTTGGTTATTAAGCTTATCAGATAATACAATTCCTTGATTTTTTAATTTTGAAATTTCAGTTAAAATGTTATTGATGTCTTCGATATTCATATTCTTATAAACATCTTTATTTCTAATATAAAAAAAAAATGTTTTACAAAATGAACTCTAGGCGCATAAAGGTGCTGTTAACATCTTTACTGCCTAGAGAAATATGTGCGTGATTATGGACTCGTATAACATGAAGTTGCCACCGCATCTTCGTGTTAACAGAGAGTATTATGATTGGACGGCACACCCGTTTGGCAACCCCGCTGGCGCCCTATGACGTCAGAGAGGCCCATCGGTTACATTCACATCTTGGAACCCCTTGGGTGCCTTCGCATCCATCTGAGCCCAAGGGAACCCCGAAACATACATCTCCGGGAGGGAGGCCTAGGGTGACAAACGTCATCGTAGACCGCCCAGAAGATATGCTTGGGGGGACATCACTACATGTACTTAATTAAGGATGGATATATTTACAATGAAATGATTGATGGATGATGGGACAGCACAAACATAAAACGGCGGGGCGGAACTCTACGGCCGATTCGACCAATCAAAAGCAACCCAATTAAATTAACCCGGTTGCATGATTGTGAATAAAAGACAACCACACGCCCGGGTCAAGAGCGTGGGTTAGTTTTGATTGATCGAATCGGCTTTCGAAAGCCCCAGGCTTATAACGAGTCGTCTTATATATAAAGTGACTAATACAGCGGCGTCAGTCACAAGGTGTGTTATTGTATTTTGTTAAATTACTTAATAAACACTATCAATAGCGTTTAAACAACACTAAATACTTCGATGAAACATAAAACAGAATATTACAGTTGTTTGTAAAGACAATTTATTCCATCAGTTTTCTTTAAAACAGACAATTTATTAATTGTAATAGACTGTAGCATTCACACTGTCGGTAACTTCGTCACTCGGTGATATACCATCACGAGTTATTCCCCTTTGATGTTATATATGAAAATCGAATTCTGTGTCCGGTCTTTTTTGAGATCGCTGTTTTAGTTATATTCTCTGCAACATCTCGAACTGATTTACTACAAATATCGAAGTACCTACCAGCCGCATTCATAGAGTGAAATATTTTTTCTTCGTGCGTTATTGTATCAAACGATTTGACACTCTTTGCTTTTTTGCGTGTTTCCCTGTTTTACCTTTTTTGTTATTCTGACTTTGAGTAATGGATTGCAGGTTTATAAGAGAATTATTTAGACAATCAGAATCAATGTGATCAATAACGAAACCATCCTCGATTGGCCCCTTAAACGTTTCATATACCACCCTGTGAACAAGATAGATTTTTTTCCCAGCACCAAATATCAAATATCCGTGATTATTTTTCCATCCAACTGGTTTTTTTAGTCTGCGGTTTCGAACAACGCCGTCGCGAGATGCCTCGTAATTAACGAGCACAGGATGCGGCTGAAATTCTTGGTTCATTTGTATAATAATACTACTTGTCTAATGCATTATTTGGTTTAATTATAAACCTTTCAATGTAGTCCTGAGGAGTTTTGATGATTTTGTCCTTGACGGAGTCAGCGGTGGGGTCAATGACGGCGTTTTTTATTCGTTTGTCATAATAGCGTTTTAGTTCCCTGTATCGTTTGCCGCCACAATTGATACATAATTGTGATTTACCACGCACCCCAACGTGGCAAACCAAGCACGGGAGGGAGCCATTTGAACCATTACGAACGCTTTGTAAATGATACCCGCAGAATTCACCTCTACATGATTTATTGCACGGGGTTGTCGACCCAATCATCAACCATTTGCAGTGATTCATTATACTATATTCTTTCATTTAAATACTTGTTTTAATTATATGGAGGAGTTCGAGAGATTAGCAGCAATTAAGCCCTGGAAAAATATTAGGTTTAATCTCGATAGAGTCCTCAAGGACGCACCAAAAGCGTTAATAAACGATAGAACCCTGTTGAATAAAATACGCGATTGTATCCATGAATTCAAGCGTGATGGTGCATCTCATAGTTGGTCAACATTTCGAATTGATGGCGTTGTTGATGCTACCATGAACGACAAACGCGCGGCAACGATAATATCACACCTTGACGGTAAAAAGTATTTTTTCAGAGTAAAATTCATTGTCCGGGTGGAATCAGGTAATTGGATCATACGTGATAAATTTGAACCGGTTCTCAGCGACAAGAAATCAGTCATTGTTAGCCGCGACTCCAAGCCAGGGCTGTTAACCGGAATTGACAGACCATACTATGAACGAGCGTATCCTGAAACAGAACTTGTCTATGGAATATCCCCGTTAAATAAGAAACCTGATATCGGAAAACTAGCGCCGATGAAACAGTCAACGGGGATAAATTGTGTAGCAGAACGAGTAATAGAGCATTTTACAAATGCGTGTCGAGGAAATAAACTGACCGATTTACGACGTAGCAAAATAAACCAATGGGAGGAGACAGTGCGCGAGCGAGGAGCAACCATCAGCGACATAGCGAGATTAGAAACGTCGTTGAGATTTCCAATAACCGTTACAACGATAACCGGTGAAGTGTTATACGAATCAAAGTATAGATCAAAGGGAGCCCCAATCAAAATTATTGATCATAACGAACACGCGTGGACGCCCGCGGTCACAATATTTCCACGGGATAGAACAGTAAAGTATATCCCGGGGGAATTCCTGGGAGAGGATGGTTTTCTCGCGGAGAGGAAACTATTTGATGCTATTGCCTGCTTGTGTAAAAACGACCCTGTATCAATGTGGTTACTTCGCAGCGCTGAAAACGATGTGGATACCTTTGATCAGTTTGTAAGACCAAACGGTGAATTATATCGCACTGAAGCGTTTCACAACAAGATGAAAAAAACCGCCATGGAATTTGAAGAGCATGATGAACAACTGCTAACAAATTGTTTTACGATTCCATCGGTTGCGGCTCATGTTGCAGCAAGGAAAAATGCGTGGAGACCAACGCGCAAGGAGTTTCTACCGGATGTACAATCCAGTTGTTTGGAATACTATCACGGTGGACTATGGAACACTGAATACAACCGCGACGCTATGATTTCCGTTGATATGGTTGCCGGTTATCCAGCGAGTTTTCTCGGGTATGGATCCGCCGCTGAGTACTTTAAACGATTTGGACACCCCAGGCATGAAATGACTCGTGTTGCTATTAATGGACCACTGCCTGATTTTGATTTAACCGGATTCGCTCGCATAGTATCATTTGAATTCGCAGCAGGACTTCATCGCTGTTGTTATATTTGGATCGGTAGACACATGGCTGAAAAGAGATGGCTTCCAATAGCGCTGCTACGGTTTATGATTGATTGTAGCATGCTTGTATCGTTGATTGTCAGTGACGCGATTATATCATATCGGGCGCAGACTGAAGTCTGGTTACCAGAACCAGGGCGTCTAGATAGCATAATTGACGAATCCAGAAAACACATTGATGCCGACGAGGAATATATCATCGAATGGTCCAAAAAGATATTCAACCAACGAAACCGCGAGGCAAAAGATCTCGGTAGAAGAATAATTGGTAAGTTCACACAAGGTGGAAAAAACTGCGACTACAAACGATATTGCTCACGGCTGATTATAGATGACGCAGAATATGATTTCGTAATCAAGGACGCAGTGGCAAAAAATAGATACGTGAACTGCAAAACAGCTTTCTTGTCCAATGGAACAAAGTTGGGTACAGTTGTTACTTACGCCGATGGAGACAGCCCGGCATATCCACATTTGAGGCCATCTATGCTGGGTTACGCCGCTATCAATTTATTCTCGATGATAAATAGATTTCCCGACACCACGGTTAGAGTTGCGATTGATTCATTTTACATAGACGTAAAGTATAAGGGAAACATAGCCGAGTTTACTAGTCCGGACGAGAGTTGGGGTATATGGAGAATTAAAAATGAAATACGACGCGATTATTCCCCGTCAGCAGATGTCACCGTTGAAAATAATTACTTACGCGGTGATAATCTATCAGAATGGTCTAATGCACCACCGTGTTCTGATCCAATTTGTAGATATAAAACAGTTTATTTAAGCGGCTGTGGCGGGTCAGGAAAGACGACTCGGGCAATTGAATTATTTCGAACGCGGGCAAGTATAATCGTGCTTACACCGACCCATAGACTAGCGCGAGAGATAAAACAACGAAATGTTGACGCCGTTACTTATCACAGCTTTTTTCGATACAGCGGCGGTGAGTGGACTCCTGATCGAATGGGGGAAAAATTTATTCCTGAGGTTATCATCTGGGATGAGATATGTACTGTTTCGTTAGATGTTTTACAAATGTTTCTTGAGTGGTTGCTGCGCGCGAATACAGCGGTGATAATGTGCGGAGATCATGGCCAACCACCACCATTTGTCGGCGAGGGTCCACATGATTGGTTAAAGGGTTTTGTGGACTATTATGAAGAAACCGATACTGATTACCAAGCACTTGATGAACAACTGCGCGAGGTTAAAAAATTAATCAGATTACAGCCGGATAGAGTTCAATGTGAAATAATCCGCGAGGTGATTCCGGAAACGCCGTTAAATGAATTCTGGGAAACATGGAGACCAAACGATTTAATTGTAGCGAGTAGAAAGATAGTCAGAGACACACTTCAGCGGAAGTTGTTTACGTTGCATAAGGAAAAGTTTCCAACGCGCCCAGTGCAGTTATGTTATAGACCCGCGGACACACGGCGTCAGAACATTGAAGTTGAAATCCCGGGCCCGACAGCGTCAGGGACAAAAAAACAAATTCTTGTGCTGAATGATATTGTGCTCGTTGATATCAGCGTCGTCGAGGACGCGCTACGTGCTGATAAATCCCCGTGGACGTTAGGATACGGAACGACAATACATTCCTCGCAGGGATTAACCATCACGGACACAATTGTTTGGATGGTTGATAATCGCATCGAATGGTCAAATCTAGTCTATCTTGCAGTGTCCAGAGTACGGAGAATGAATCAGCTTCGAAGAATTGTTATTGACGAAGCCAGTGACAACGATGACATTATTGATGCTAGCGTCATTGATAGAAAACTCTCGGGTTACCGCCAACAGGATAAAAAAAAACAGCGGCGTTTTGATATTGATGCCGAATTAATAATTGCGTTACGACAACAACAGAATAATCACTGCGCGAGTTGCAATTGTGTAATGCGCTGGCGTTATTCGGATAAAGACGCTCGCCAATTTACCGTGGACAGGATCGATAACAGTCTCGGTCATGTCAAAAACAATGTGAGGTTGACCTGTCTTGAGTGCAATAGACGCAACGGCGCTAGTTAAGACCACGCGGGGGCAATTGAGTATCGTCAGGTATCACTTGTAGTTGCTCGCGTGTAAATCCCCGCTGTGGGGCAGTTGAATCCAGTCTATAGATCGGTGGTCTACCAGTTGATCGTGTTATCGTTGATATGTTATGTGTGGTAACACTCCAAATAGGATCAGTAGCTCTTTTTTTACCGCCTTCAAGCTCTCCTGGTTCATACAGATATCTAACAGTGACATTGCCGAGAATCGGCTTCGAAACGCTATCTATTTTTGATCTTCCGGGTATATACATTTTTTTTTATTGCGTCGCTGGGCTTCATGTTGATTGCTCGGGTAATCTCGTTATTTAACGCTGCAATTACGCCTGGCAACCTTTTGACCCATTCACGAGATCGTTTTTCCTGAATGAATTCTTTCGCGTATTGATATCCAAATAACCGTTCAGCAAGAGTCCGATTGAATCGTTCAACAATTGCCTGATCACGATGTAGCGCAGTATGACCTCGTCGTATCGCGACGCTATGATGTTTCAGCGTTGATAAAACAGCGCCGCGAAATTCACTACCAGGATCAACTTGTAATAGATTTGGCCAGCGCAGAGGACCCCTTCGGTAAATCCGCTCAAACGCATCGGCTACTTCAGTTGCTGACTTTGTTTTTAACGGCTCCGCTTGTTTGTATCGACTCGCAACATCAACTACGGTTAGCGCGTATTTGTAACCGTTGTCATGCGGCAGAAATAGTATATCAGCTTGATGAACTTCATTGGGTACGGTAACATCAAAGCGCGAAAAGTTGATTTGTTTAGGCGGTGGTAGATAAATTTGCCATATAGCCTGTTTGGATAACCAATTAGCCGCAACGGCCTTTGTTACCTTTGCAGCGCTTGCGAGTTTACCAATTGCGGCCTTCCCCTTCCAGTATCCTCTCGGAGAATAATAGATGGATTCCATGTTGTTATTATAAACGCTAGCGTTTTCAATTACCAGCGCGAGAAGCTCCGCTTCCAATCATTAATTTACCTTTCATAGCCGATTTTACCAACCATGAAGCCAATTTTTCTTTGAATGATTTATCAGGAATAGCATTTAACGCGTGAATTAATTTTACATCCGCGATATGACGCTGTTGCAGATCGCTACTTTTGTAGTAAGCAACATCATGAGCATGACACGCCTTATCGATAGCGTTTATTGGATACTCACCGGGTTTGGGCTGATTTTGATCATCGAGTCTGATATCTAATCGTGTTCCGGGGCCACAGTAGCTATATCCTGGGAGGTGCTTTTCTCCTGGATACTTTGCCCACGGTGTTCCGGGGAGTTTTGATAACTTGGCTGCAATATCACCTCCTCGCTTTTTTTTAAAACATCCCCGGGTCTAATAGAAATAAATCTAAATTTCTTTGTACGTATTGGACACACTTACCAGTAAGTGCCGATCTGTTATTTCTCGTTGTAACGGTTGTCATATCATTTGTGCCAGTACGCACTCTACACTTCACACAATATAAATCCATAATTTATGTATAGAGATATGAATATAATTGATTTTTCGGCGACTAAAACGAGAGAACCAGTTAAGCATGTTGCAGCGTTACCAAACTCGATCCGGATGATTATCATCGGACCATCTGGATCCGGCAAGACGCAATTATTACTTAATTTAATAATGAGATGGATGAAGTGGGATAAGTTGTATTTAATCGCCCCTAGCGTAGATGATCAACGATGCTACGAGGTGTTGAAAGATTTTAACGAGAATGCATCAGCGATCGCTGAAAAAAATGTTATTGAGTTTATTACAGATATCAATGATGCACCCGGTATTGATGATATTGATGGCGACGTTAACAATCTAGTCGTGTACGATGATGTTATGTTAGACAATCAAAAAAACCCAGCTAGGATATTTTCCAGAGGCAGGCATAAAAACACCGACGTGATATATGTCACTCAACGATACACTCAGATTCCAAAAGTAATCAGAGACAACTGTAATATTCTTGCTGTATTCAACGGCGTTGATACACACACGCTACGAAATATCTGGCAAACTTTGTGTGGCGGTGACATGGACTTTAATGGTTTTCGAAACTTTTTTAGTCATGCTCAGTCGACCCCACATGGATTTGTAACGATAAATTTACATGATCCTCGGACACGATATCGTATCGGACTTTACCAAATATTCGGTTAGTTGTAAATAATTTTCATTGTAAATAACTTCTTAGCAGCAGGGGGGGCAATGACATCGACGCGGTCGTCGCGCTTTTTACCGGACGCTGACGACGCTGGGATCGGCGCGCAGAAAGTATTAATTAAACCAAATGACGATTGGACGACCCCCGACGACGACGTCGTTTTTTTTACCGGGCGCTGACGACACCGGATCCGCTGAGTGCAGAAAGTATTAATTAAGCCAAGTGACGATTGGACAAAATGTCCGATTCCCCCCCCCCCCCCCGCTGCTTGGCTTAGTGGGTTTTTGATCACTTTTCATGTTTCATTATTGGGTTTAGTTTCTATACATTTTTTTACTTAATTTGTTGTATTTTGTTTTAATCTGTGAGTATTGTTCATTCCACTGTTTCATAGTTTACATCATTTTTCAGTATCTGCTAAGTACCCAGTGATATTCCAGTACATCGAGAAGAAGTTACTGCATAACGTTTCTAAGGGCTGTACAAATTTTATATCTGTTCTGGAATTTGTTTACACGTCGTATATCGTACGCCGTTTGTGGGGGTTGTCCCATTCCTCCTGCCTTTTCTAATATATTTTATACCTCATCAAAAAATATGTTCCCAGTACGCTGTAATCTAAATGCTGTATGTTTCTAACAAAACGTTTGCTCTCAACTTTATGACTTAGTATTTCGAAAGGTTTCGTTAGAAATTTGGTTTTAGGTGAGAATGCAATCCCTACTGTTTTACCCGGGGCTAGCTTGAAACAGGCAGGTTGAACACAATAGGCAACCGCCTAGCATGCCAATATTTGGAGACGCCATATACAAAGTACTCTCTCAGGTTATTCAATTAATACCATTAAATACGTAGACTAAATAATGACAATAATAAATTATCAAGCCTAACATGCATTAATACTAATGAACAATTGATAATAAGCGGTGCCCCTAGGGGGAAGGTTCGCCTAGTTGTTATATGGAAGGAAAGTGCAAACATTTCGTATAAATTTAACAATCGGTATATGCAATCCAGGGCACGCAACAATTCAACACTCACATTACTTCCTGTCATGTTGCGTTCTTCATCCTTGTAGCGACAATCGTGGTCTTGATAAAAAGTGGGCTGGAGGGAAGGCTTTACATTTGATCTGTGTTCCAAGACGATGTTTTATGTCAACATTTCTGGGTCACCGGTAAGGAACAGAACATACTGGCAAACCCAAGGATAGAAGAAACACACATCTTGTTGGCATCCGTTAGTCTCGAGAAACGATGGAACTGCGCCCATGAGAGATGTCCCGGTTAGTGGTTGTGCAGCGTCTACTGTGGCTAAGTAGTCCAATGCGAGAGTGGCAGTCCCTGCTGCACTTGAAGGTTGTGTCAGGTGTTGGTTGGAGATGCTTCTTCTTCCTCTGCGATCGTCTTTCATCAGCTAGCAAGCGTTGCTTGTCCTCTCCGGCTTTCAGACCAGTGATCAGAGCATGTCGCCAGCTTGATCTGTCTAGAGCGAGCTCTTCCCAGGTGTTGACATCGATATCAAGGGCTTTCATGTCATGCTTACAGACATCCTTGAAGCGGAGATGAGGCCGTCCGATCGACCTTTTGCCAGAGGCGAGTTCCGAATAAAGAATGTCTTTGGGGATCCGTACATGGCCCAGCCATCTGATGTGGCGTTGGCGGAGGAGTGTGATCATGCTGAGAATCTTGGCACGCTCGAGCACCTCGTTGTTTGTTACTCGATCGCTCAAGGTGATCCCGAGTATGCGTCGGAGGCATCGCATGTGAAAGGCGCTCAGTCTTTTCTCTTGTGAGACGTACAGAGTCCAGGTTTCACTGGCGTACATGAGAGTGCTTAGCACGCATGCACGGTACACGGTGATCTTAGTGTTCATGGTCAGCATGCTGTTGTTCCACACTCTCTGCGACAACCTGGAGAGAGTTGTTGATGCCTTTCCGATCCGCTTGTTGAGCTCAGCATCTGTGGGTGGCTAGAGCAGCCTCGTCTGCGAAGAGCATGTCCCTGATGGTTACTTCACGCACTTTGCTCTTTGCCTTCAGTCGTGCCAGGTTGAACAGGCTGCCGTCTGATCGTGTGTGCAGGTAAATCCCTTCTGTCGACGTCCCAAAGGCGTGCTTTAGCAGGACTGCGAAGAAGATGCCGAAGAGCGTGGGGGCAAGGACACAGTCCTGGTTAACTCCACTGCGGATGTCAAAGGGGTCGGATGTTGAGCCATCGTACTGCACTGTGCCTTTCGTGTCATCATGGAAGGACTGGATCATGCTTAGCAGCTTTGGAGGGCAACCAATTTTTGCCAGAATTGTGAAGAATCCGTCTCTGCTGACCAGATCGAATGCCTTGGTCAGGTCTATAAAGGCCAGGAAGAGGGGTCTGTGTTGTTCTCTGCATTTTTCCTGCAGTTGTCTGACAGAGAAGATCATGTCGATTGTGGACCTCTCTGCGCGGAACCCGCACTGCGACTCTGGGTAAACTCTGTCAGCAAGTGTTTGCAGTCTGTTCAGGATGACGCGTGGGAAAACTTTACCCACGATGCTGAGAAGTGATATGCCCCTGTAGTTGTTGCAGTCGCTTCTGTCGCCCTTGTTCTTGTACAGGGTTATGATGTTAGCATCTCTGATGTCCTGAGGCACTGCACCCTCGTCCCAGTACTGGCAGAGGAGGTCGTGCAGGTGTATGAGCAGTACGCTACATCCACACTTGATGAGTTCTGCTGTTATACCATCCTTCCCTGGGGCTTTACCTAGAGACAGTTTCTCTAAGGCCTTCTTTAGTTCGTCTACAGTAGGTTTCGCATCCAGTTCGGCCATGAGAGGGAGGTTTTCAATGGCGTTCAGGGCATCACTGGTCACGTGGTTCTCTTTGGAGTACAGTTCGGAGTAGTATTCCACCCAACGCTCCATCTGCTTGCCCTTGTTGTGGATGGTATCGCCTGTGGCAGACTTCAGTGGTGCTGTCAGTTTCTTCGTGGGACTCATTGCTTTCTTTATGCCATCGTACATGCCTCTGATGTTACCAATATCTGCTGCTGACTGGATACTCTCACAGAGCTGAAGCCAGTATTCATTGGCACACTGCCGTGCTAATCTCTGCACTTTGCTTCTGGTAGACCTGTATGCCTGTAGTGTCTTCTGACAGGGGGATCTCTTGTATTGCAGGTGAGCACTGCGACGCTCTTCTATGGCTAGCATGAGTGTGGCAGAGTTAGCCTCAAACCAGTCATTGTTCTTTGATTGCTTCTTACCAAAGATCCGTGTGGCTGTGCTGTATACAGTCTCTCTGATGTGATCCCATCTTTCTTTGGCACTGCCATTGGGGGGGTTCTGAGTCAAACGTCTTGGAAAGAGCATAGGTGAATTCCTCAGCCTTGTCTGGATATGATGTCTTGCTCACATCAATGCATGGTTGACCCTCTTGCCTAGAGCGGTGGATCTTCTTTGGCTGAAGCTTCATTTTTCAGCACATCAGCGAGTGGTCGATGTCGCAGTCAGCACTGTGGAAGGTACGGGTAAGAAGCACACCCTTTATGGCTGACCGTTTTGTGATGATCAAGTTCAGCTGGTGCCAGTGTTTAGACCGGGGATTCCTCCAAGACACTTTGTGCTGTGGCTTTGTCTGAAAGAATGAATTGGTGATGCTGAGTTCGTGGTACGAGCACATCTCTAGAAGGCGCTACCCATTCTCATTCATCTTCCCAACGGCAAACGTGCCAAGACAGGAGGGCCAAGAGTCATGATCGGCACCCACCCTAGCATTGAAGGCGCCCATTAAAATCAAGTTCTCCTGCTTGGGAATTTTGTTGATGAGCGAGTTTAACTCATCATAAAACTCATCCTTGGTATCTGTGGAGGATCTTAGTGTGGGAGCGTAAACGCTGATCAGGTTGACAGGCCCGTTTGAGGTGTGGAGGCGAAGGGATAACAGTCATCCATTTCCTTGTTGGCAGGGTTCTATCATCCCCAGCAGAGTGTTCCTGACAGCGAATCCAACACCAAACTCTCTGGCTTTATCTGCACTCTTTCCTTGCCAGACGAATGTGTAGTTCTTTTCTCTGAGGGACCCAGAATATGGTAGTCGTGTCTCCTGTAGTGAGGCGATGTCGACCTGGAGCCTTGCAAGTTTGTCGTTGATGACTGAAATCTTACGAACATCACTGATTGTCTGGAGATCATCTGAAAGCCCAGTCAGCATGGTCCGAACATTCCAGATACCTAGCTTGAGGATTGAAGTCTTCTTTTTTATTTTTATTTTGTTATTTCTTGGTGCAGTAGTTGCAGTCCATTCGTCAGGTACTCGCGTACCTTAAGCCTTACGCACCCAGCAAGGCAGGCAAACTGTGGCGGGACGGCACCTTATTGGCTGGGGGCTGCCCAGTTTGAGGAGGGCGGTAGCTGTCCAGTGAAACATGTTGGTCTTTCCCACCGTCAGAAGCAACCCCTGGCGTCTGGCTCTACGCCAATTGAGCGGTGACTTATAACCAGTAAACTGCTGCTTCCCGTGTTGTGTCGACGCTATGGAGCGAAGCTGGAGTGTCCTCTCCAGGGCGCAAGCCTGGGCAGGGTGATATGGGGAATCAACTGTTGCCTATGCAGATGATCCCCCCCTCCACGCAGCTGATGGATCCAAGGGAAAGGACAAGCCGATACGTCATGGCACCAGCTACGTCGCAGGAGTTGCCGAGATGACACTGAAATCAATTCCAAGTCGCCTTAGGGACTCCGTCTCCGGATTTTCTGTTGGGGTTTACTCCCTTAGCCTTTCCCACGAGAGGGTATAGTCGCAAGGCAGCGAAGGTTTGAAATCGGAGTTTACCTTCTCCTAGATGGGCGACCATCCAAGGTTAACGAGCCCCATCTGTCCGAAGCATCTGGTTTTGAGGCCCAGAAGCTCGCCTGTCATCCCTTCTCCAGTCAGTTTAAACAGGTTCCGCCACTCGTGAAGGCCTGGAGCTGGATTTGGTTGTCAGAGACTCTATCAGACGCAAGCCATTGGGAGATTTCCAAGGGAAGTGGGTGCTTATCTCCCACATACGCCCCCGGCGATGACAACCCTTGAAACCCAGAAGAAACACACATCTATGTATTTGATTTCATCTCATTTTCGCTGTCTGCTTATATCTCGGGATACGTTCGCCCTAAGACAATGGCACGAGATAAGCACCTCTTGTGTGTGTGTGTCTGTATATATATATATATATATATATATATATATATATATATATATATATATATATATATATATATATATATATATATATGTGTGTGTGTGTGTGTGTGTGTGTGTGTGTGTGTGTAGAGAGAGAGAGAGAGAGAGAGAAAGAGACAGACAAACAGACAGACAGAGCTTCTCATCCTAAGAGTATATATTCATTTAGTGTTTAGACTGTGAAGGTGATGATAGAAAAGCACCAAAAAAAAAAACCAAAGGATATTGCTCTCACTTTCTGATGTCATATACAGTGTAGGCTATAGAAACTGACTGAAACCTTTGTTATGGTTCTTTTTATTTGAAAGCAAATATTTAAACTTTTGGACGTTTTCTATACATTTAGTACATTTCTGTCTTTAGGCAAGGTTGGAAAACATATGCATGAAAATATGATAGAAAACAAAATTCATTTCATTTCATTTCCTATTGTTTGAAAGATAGTAGTTTGCCATTCAGACAATACATCATTCAAGAAAGGGATTTCTTTGTTCATTCCTTCCTTCTTACCTTCTACATAGACAGTGATACAAAACTGTTTAAATACTTTGGTATGTTGGTTCTTTAAGATACTAACAATTTAGTCCATGTCCATGTCCGTGGTACAGCTTGATGATGTCCATTTGGTGATGAAACCTGAAATGTGGATGAGTCATTACAAGTAACATACCGTCATGATACTAACCAGCAATGGTTACAGTGTGCTTCTAACTACCATTTGTAAGCCTCTGCAATTTCGTCCTGTTTTGATTGGATTCAATTTGATAAGTCTGGTAGAAGGTGTTTTTCTTTTTAAGAATTTTCTGAATGAAAATGTAACACTGTATGTTATGCACCTTGACTGACTGTAAACTTTAAATGACATAAAAACTACAATTCTAAAAGTATTTACTGTAATTTAAACTATATAATAAGTACCAGTTCTGATATATGCATATTGACATTTATAAATTGTCAACAAATTTTGTCTTTAATATCATCATTTATACATACAAAGATAGAGCGGAAAGCAATGGCTATATTGTCAAGTAATAGTAATTACGTTTTGAGTATAGGTGCGTCTGTGTAATGGCTAGAGCTAGCACAACACTCCCATGTACATAATAACAGATTAAATCTGAATAGAAGTCAACCACCTCTTCAGTTTCTGCTGTTAAATCTACCTAGCAACACACGTCTGCTAATTTCCAAAGTATTTTATTTTACCTATTTCAATCATAAAAGATGTATATTCCATTGCTACTGCTGTTGCTACTACTACTACTACTTGCATGGACTGGCATATTTTCGTCTCCCTAATTGACACTATTGGGTGTATGCTTTATTATTGACAAGGATCTGTAGTGATGAGTCAAGCGTGTGGAGTACGTGATTATGTCGGGAATACGGGGTTTGGTGTCTGATATGTTGTGATTAGAATGTTGAGTTTACTTCGTCACCCTAACACATGACAGGTGATCATTTCCTAGATATTTATTATATTGCAAGCTTTTAGGTATGTATCAGTGCATGTCTGAAAATAATGCCTGCTGGTATAATTATTACACTAGGTTCAATTATTGATTGCGTTTTGGTCTCAGCAAACAGGGTGGAAATGGCCTCTATTGATTTTATAAAAGTAGAAACTACCTTGATGGAGTTCATTTTATTCCTGTTATGTCATAATAAGAACATTTAAAAACCGTCCACGTATTGAGCGAGATAAAATAGACGAAAGAATATGTGGGTGACCTATTACGGTAGCCCATCCTCACTTACTGGCTCAATGGCTAATGCAAAACTTTGCTGAAGCATAATAATCGAGTATCTTATAACAATTTGAAGAAATAATTAGCTTGGCAAAATCTATGATATGTAAATGAACCGTTAACTCTGACATTATGTCATAAAATATGACTTTCTATTAGCTTCGAGCATTTTGTACTCGTAATTCCGACTATAGGCCTATCCCAGCTAAAAAGAGTTTTGATGGAAGCGACTAGTGTCTAAGAGCCTTTTATGCAAAACGAAAATGAAAACAGTCTAACCAATCATTTTTCGTCGTGTATCTGAGACGCACAGCAATATGTTTAGTGTGGATTCATCGGCCTCCTTTAAGGTGTTTTATCGAGATGCTCTGATTAGTTTGTTTTGTGGTAATGAGAGTACAGCGTGCGTCTTTCCTAAGGACACGATACAGCATCCAGCTCGGTCTATGGTTGAATCGAATACGGTTTTTCATAGTATGAATCTGCCACGTTTACCTCTGAGCCACCGCGTACAAACAAACCAGGGTAATGTTTGATCATCTCCGAAGCACAACAGTAACCCAACCGATCCGATCTCTTTATTTATACTGCATCTATTTCAAGACCCGGGATTACTACAAATGATACTACGAGACCGTTTCTACTATTAGCACATACAAATTAATACTTATAATTTTAGATACTTTGCTATCAGTTGAAGCAAGATTACAAGATATTTAGGAAAACAGGTTTAAAACTTTCCAGATCTGCAGGCCAGAAGTAGAAATAAGTTACAATGTTTGTCCAGCAAAATATAATGGTCTCCTTAACCACCAGTAATTGCTCCCATGGAAACATGTTTGTACATGTCGGTGCATTTTTCAAAACTTATTAACAATCACTGAAAACGTTCTTTATCACTTACTACGAAATAGGTAAAAACAATTATGTCCTTATCCAACAAACCTAATTTCAGTGAGCATAACAGTATAATATGCAAAAAACAAGAACACAAGAGATATTTCAAGAAAAATTGCAATACCAATGCATTTCTTTAGGAGCAAATTGCTTCTATTATTATATGCTCTTTTTTTCTCTGATAACTTTACATTGTCAGAATTGTTCAGTAGTTTACGATATTGTACTCACGTGCATTTCATATTGCACTCACTTGTGCCCACAAATGTATTAGGAACTACGTGGTAAACAAATTATGTACACTAACGTAGTAGACGCCTTAAGTTTTGTTTGATTAAATTTGTTTCTGAATGAACTAAAGCAGAGGGTTCGTGGACAGCCCCATACCAGCTGATTTGCCATATTTCGCGTTACCTTTCTTAATATAAAGTTTCGGATTTAGGATAGCAATAGACACCAGATTTCATAACATTGCTGGGTCTTTACCAATAACGTGCAAGTGGCAAAGATTAAACTGTATTATTTACTGGTAATGAGAATGGCAAAATATATACTTAGAGTTTTACATGCTGAATTTCCTCGAAATGTACTTTCTTAGTTCTGCAAATCCGAGTTACACGAGCCATTACATGGGTTCTCAAGGTTGATTACATATTTCGAAATTGGATAATTTCAACTACATTCCAAGTGCAATTACCGTCACCTAACTACACTCAAAATGATGTCAACACACTGCTTCCTCGCTGCTGAAATCTGATGTACTTCATATAGAATTGGCACAGATAAACCCAGTCCACAATCACGAAATTTCGTAGAATCGACAAAAATAACATAATCTATTCATTCCAGAGCAAATGGAAAAGTTGTTGCAATGCGCATTTATTCACAATATGGCTCCAAATTTCAATTTTAAATAGACCAAAACGCCATTTTCTTTCGAACGTTATGTCAAACACACGACTAAGTTCAAATTTATCTGGGCGGAGTTACGTGAGCATTAATAATGTTGTTGTTGTGCAATTATGAATCTGCGTTTGTGTATTTAGTTTGGAATACGGCGTACATTCAGATACTTTGTTTGTTGTAGTGTATTTTTGTTTATATAAATAAGCCTTAGGTAGCATAAGATTGATTGATTGATTGGTTGTATTTTAACGGAGCATCAGCACTGTTATGCTATATAGCGCCAAACAAAATTATATATGTATAATCTTGTAAAAATTATAAAAAGTCTCATATCAACCAGTGATATCAAAACCAAATACTTGAAATTAAAACGATAAGATGGTAACGGTGAAAAATAAAGCTTCCCGATCAACGGGGTATGTAAATGGTGTATGTTAATGAAGAGCGATGAAAATGTATTAAAAAAGAGATAAAAGGTGATAGCATTAAAGTTAGAGCTTAGAGGAAATATTCACTGCAGTCAGAAACTCTATAATATAAGTGATGTTTCTTGTATCAAAAAGTTCCTTCATGTCATGCACATTGTAATAATGAGCGCGCGTAGGTTGCAGGTAGAAACACTCTATAATCAGATGGTTCATGAGATAGGGCCATTTTAGTAGCGCGATCTGCTTTTTATTACCTTTAATACCAACATGGCTAGGTAACCAGCAGTATAGGATATTGCGGGAGGTACTCAGCTTAGTATTTTTGACGAGAACATTGGTCAACAATGGGTTCTCCAATTTTCTATTGTGTAGTGACTGAAATACTGATAGGGAGTCGGAGAAGATGCTGCTGTTTAAAATACGTTTGTTTTCGATATATTGCAGAGCATGGTCTATAGGGGATTTCACGGTTAGTATCTCCCCTTGAAAACACCAGAGGGCATATCGGTGCAACTCACTTCCGGATAGTTCAATCAATTAAGATGGCAGATGTAGATCAAGAAAATGTGACAGACCGCTCACATTATGCAAGAAGGATCGATATCTCATTATCTTAAAGAGAAATTCTATCAATATTTGATCAATTATTTTTTACATCCTTTTTTTTCTTCACCAACTTGCGCTGCTCCCAGCTTTCAAATAAATATTATCTGCTCATTTCAGAACTTCATTATCTTTCCATTACTACCTTATGCTCAAGTTTGTATTTTTTGATTGTGCGAAAGTGTATCGCTGCGTAAAAAGTTCTTGCAATTTATCTCGATTGAAGAATAATGAAAATAGGTTTATTTTGTACAGCTTCAATCATAGCAGTTAATCGAAGTTGAACGACAACGAGAAAAAATTCTAACTTCTTAAGGTTTTTTATTATTGATTTAGACGTTGCTTTTCTGTTAATGTTCATTATATTTTTCATGAAATAACTTTTTCCAAATGCACAAATGTCAACCACGCTTGAACAGCCAGGCGCACGTACGAGTCTATTTCATGATTATTTTTAATTTATTTTCTTGGCTTTACCATTATTGTTCATTATATTTTTCATGAAATAACTTTTTTCAAAATGCACAAATGTCAACCACGTTTAAACAGACAGGCGCACGTACGAGTCTCCTTCATGATATTTTTTATTGTATTTCCTTCAACGGTTGGAAGTTTTGAGTATGCAGTTTGGATAAATATCGATGTTAGACACACTATGCATGTATAGGACATTTGTGGCTCTCACCTATCTGTCTGTTTGTCTATATGCATGTCTTCTTTCATCTGGTGCATGGGTATGTATATCCTCGAATGAATGGGTGTTCGCATACGTATATTACATGAACATTCTTCTGGTTATAAACGAGTATAAAATGATGCTAAGTTAGAAAGAATGACTGATAGATAAAGACATGAACTATGAATATTTGTGAGTATCCATTTATTATTGACTTGTAGAGTATGTTCTTACAAGCAGTCTCTTTTTAAAATCATACTGTCTCGTGGATCAATATTGATTTAAAAGGCGAACCAAAGTAATATGACGGAATCTGTGAAATAATTGAATCTTTAAAACTTAAATATTTGATGCAAGGAAAGTTAAACAGAATTAAACTAATTTTAAGAAGGCTGTTCTAGATGAATTTGCTGGTGGCAATCAGAAATGTTGTCTAAAGACCTCAGCAAATTTGAGAGTTATTACGTGTCAGCATAAGCAAAGAAAACTCATGCTGAAAGTTATTGCATGTACCGTCCGATATTTGATGTTTCAAAAGTCAAAAAGAAAATGAAACAACAACAACAAAGAAGAACTTCATTGGGCATGTTATTTAATCTGAATATTGTACGATATTTACACCCAAATATGAATAAATATTCCGTCTGCATTAATTACACTCTTTTTGCGTTATGATGGCTAATGCAATTATTGCTTTGTTAAGTTCTTCTGAATACATTAAAATACTGTGTTCCATTTTTTAAAAAAAAAGATTCTGGTTTAAAATATTCAGCATTACAACTCAGCTGACGTATCGAATTCGTGTTATAATTTTCTAATCGAACTCGAGTTATAACTTTTTTAACTCGTGTTATAAACGAACTATTAGCCTTGCGAAAATAACTGAGAAAGAAGGATATATCAACATATGAAAATTGCAAATTGTTGAGATTGTCTTCGTTAAGGTTATATAGCCAAAAATCTGCAATAAATGTTTAAAATCGGAGAGCAGAGTAAAATATTCCTACAAATGTATCTGAAATTATGGATAATGAATTTATATTATCATGTATGGTCAGTGTATTTAATTTAATTATTTGATATCATTTAAGTATGGAAAGTAAATATTATTTAATTATCTGATAAAATGTAAGTATGGACAATGAATCTAATTATCTGATCTAATGTCTATAATTATTCTCATAGTATGAACAAAAGATCTTTGAAATGTATAATTGATTCGTTTAACCATAATGATCTGTATTACAGCTAAAATACCTTCCTTTGTTGACTTTATGTTTCGCAAACCAAGTGTAAAACGGCGAACTATCCGGAACTGGAAATTTTTTTGGGGCGTGCGCATTGGAGCTAAGGGAGGTAATTTTAGGCGCTACGATCAATAACTCCGTTGCAACCGTGAAACCCCCTATTGCTCTGATTTCCGCTGAAAATATTGATGTGCCATTTGGTAAGCGAACTTGTGTTGTGTGATTTACACAAATGAAGACTGCAGCAGCCTTTTCCTTATCCTTTGATTCGTCGGTATAAAATCTTGTGCAGTTTTTAAATTCGGTGAGGAGTTCATGGTAAGAGTTGTGGAAGATGGAAGGGTTTGTTTCGGAGTTTTTCCATCGCGTAGCTTAAAAAGTACTTTTGGTTGTTTAAGTAGCCAGGCTGGTGTTTCGGGAATGGACTTTTTCAGTCTTTTAGAAAGATGAATTTTTGTACTGTTACGGCTGGATGACATTCTAATGCCAAAGGAAGGATATCTCGTTCGGTTTATTTTCGTATAAGGCTTTGTATTTGGGTTGAAAAACAGCCGAAAAAGCAGGGTTCAGAGGGTTTGATATTAATTTGAGATCATACTGTGCGAAAAGCATTTCTCTACGATGTTTTAAATGCTCCCAGAGAGAGTCCTATTCCGTGATGATGAATTGGATCAAGCATTGTCAAATATGACTTTCTGGCTGAACCATAAACAATGCAACCATAGTCCATTTCGGAGTGAATACACGTTCTATATAAATTGAGGATGACTTTTCTATCATCACCCCAGTCAGTGTGCGCCGCTACTTTAAGTAGGTCAAGTGCTTTTAAGTATTTAGTTCTTTAGGTGTGGAATAAAAGTCAAATTTCTGTCCAAGATAATACCTAAATAGTTTGTTTCCTCAACAAATCGAATAGATGTTCCGTTCAGCGTGAGTTTAGGTTCATCGTGGTGTCGTCGTAATTGACAGAAATGCATACATACCGTTTTGGATTTCGAGAGTTTGAAGCCTTCGTACTAGCCCAATTTTGAATCTTGTTTATATTTTGCTGTAGTTGTCTTTCATTGGTATGCATGTGCTTTGATCGATAACATATTAGAAAATCATCAACATATAGCAAGCAATCCACACCAGGAGTCAAACACTTTGTGATGTTATTGATTTTGATATTGAAAAGCGTCACAGATAAAATACTGTCCTAGGGCACACCCATCTCTTGCTCGTGCAGATCTGAGAGAGTAGAGACCACTCGTACCTTGAATTCTCTGTATGAGAGAAAGTTGGATATGAAAGAGGACAGACGGCCTGTTAGACCCAGATCGTACAGGTCATTTAGTATCCCGTACTTCCATGTCGTGTCATATGCCTTTTTTAAATCGTAGAAAACCGCTACTAAATCTTCTTTCTTGATTATTGCGTCGCGAATAAATGTTTCCAGTCTAACCAGATGATCATTGGCGCTCCGTCCATAACGAAAGCCACTTTGGAAAGGAGATATTAAATTGTTAGTTTCCAGGTACCATACAACCCGAGAATTGATCATTCGTTTCATTGTTTTGAAACACAGCTTGTATTTTCTTCTGCATCCATATCCTCAAAGTCTCCAAACCTATTGTGCAGCTTTATGTGGTCATCAGACCCCTTTTGATGCCTATTTGTTTGTGACTTGTTTTTACTGTTTTTACTGTTTGGTGATCTTGGCAGTGAAGTGTTGTTGAATGTTTTTTGAGTCGATACCGAGTTTTTCGGGGGTTTGTAATACGGAATGTTCGAGCTGGAAGGGGATTCAGGTGGGCTTGTTTGGGTTTGGGCGTCTTTCGTTTCTTTTTGGTTGCTTTTAACTACAGTTGAGAAGGACGGGCCGGGGAGAGATATTATAGCTTCTACAAGATTCCTGGCCTCTGGATAGGGGATGTTGGATGTGTATTTAACCCTCTGTATTTCCTTCTGCTGTTTCCAGGTGTCACATTCCTTTGAATTAGCATTTGCGTGCTTCAAATGTGCTAATTCTACAAAGCTGATAAAAGAAAACACCTTCAGCGAGGTTAGAAAAATATTCCAAGATCCCATCATTTTATCCCGTTTCCATGTTTAATTATGTCTTACCACTGGCAATGATATTATCATTATTACGTAACTTTGCAACTTGTCATGCACGAATGAATTGTTCAAAGTTGTATAATTCAACTTATGCAGCTTATGATTAAGGATATGCATTCATACTTGATTGTGAATTATCAGAAAATTGCCAAACCTTTTCATTAATAACAAATGATGATTTGGGACGAAAATGCTTCCTCATTGTGCTAGATCCTCCCGTTGGCCGCCAATGTATATTTTGTACAATTGTATCATAGTCCTAGAGGTAAATTGTGCAATTGTATAGGTCGGACATGGAAGAGATTGACAACCTGAATCCAATTATACCTTGAATGAATACAGAACACCATAAGAATATATAAACGTTCATAGCTATTAAAATAATTGCAGTCTGTTAATGGAAAATGAATGCCACTCGACAGTGCCTGGCATGTTTTATTGCAAACGATAACAGAGATTTGAGGATTAAACTTATAGACTACGAGGAGTAGCACAGTATATCCCTAACACTGAAGTGGAAGGACAAAAGCAGTTGAATCACCAAGGCGATACTTAGGTCTCCCGTGTTGTCACTGTCGCTAATGGGCATATGATTGACCAGAGCCGTCGATATGCAGCTTCGCATATTTTCTTTTGTGTTGCAGTAAAAAAAAGCATTAAATGCTGTTATATATCTGCATTTTATAAAATCCATTCACAATGTTTACAACAACAAATGAAACCAGTGGTAAACATTTTGACATTTCTGCATGATAATTAAATCTAATACTATTACACGTTTTCAGAAAGATAATAAAAAAAACAAATTAATGCATCAAAACTTCCAGCTCTAGAAGTCCTATGTAAGCCGGTAGAAAGAATTTTAACGTAGTTAGCATGAAGGTATTTAATTAGTGAATATGCGAGGAAACGTTGTGTAAAAGAGGCAATATATGTGACGCACATACCTATTATGAAATGAGAGGGATACCGCTAACAGAAGAGCATAATATTTAACAGTACACATAATAGGTCAAAAACGAAATGATCTATTCGTGAATCTTTTTTGCGTTACTTCCAAACTTTAGCACTTTCTTTAATTGACTTTTTTGGTGTTATTCTTTATACATTTCGTTGGCAATATAAGTTTCTAGGAAACAATATCACTATTCATTACTGATTGTATGTGCAATGCGTATTTCTTGCGTTATTAAAAAGTGTGCATTCAACATGAAAATGATAATCGTTTATACTCGAAATCTGCACGAACAGGAAGGATCGGAGATTCGATTAAATCTAAATAAATTATCCTTCGACGTGTGTTCTAATCAGCTTACTAACACAGAAACTCACCAATGCTAAATAAATGGAAAAAGAAATGCTGTACTTGGTAATGTCATATTTGAAGGTTAGTATAGATGAACGCTTACTTGTGGATTGTTACAAGTCGTTCCGCAGGTGCTGGTATACGCAATCTTGTAACAGAGGTTCTACATTAAATCGATCTTGAACGATATTATTCGAGACATTTTTCTGATTCTAAGGTACAGTGTATCTCAAAGGTGGGAGTAAACGAGTTGCATAATCAACAGATTGACAGTTAAAAATGTTATGAACCATACAAAGCTTTCATTATTCTTCGCGATTCTGCAAGAGAAGGCGATCCGGTTGCAAACTAACGTGCTCCTCTTCTGGATAACTATCTTAGTTTAGAGACTAATCTAACTATATCAAGCTGTAACTTTTCCAGTTTTTTCCGGAATCAGAATAAATACAGGAACGCCACATTTCAGATGCGTGTTCCTAAATTGGGCGAATGTATGTTAAACGAATTGAATTAAGGATATGTTTTGATAATAGATGTTTCAACTTCCTCATTTGTCCGATTCATAAAGATAAAGAATAAAGTATGGAATCGATACGGTTGCTACAAGAACAACTGAGTGATAAAATAACTCCCAGGTGACTATGTAATGTAACAAAACGATTCGTTTCACCCGAAAATTAAAGACACGGTATGTATTCAAGTTCCATATTGGTTAACAGGGCGCACTTGGTTTTTGGATGAATTAACATTAACAAGCTTGAAAAATAACTAGTCCGATAATTTGTGAAGATCATTGTTCATCAGGCTTTGAATGAAAAGTTGATCCGTTATGCATTGTAAAGAGCGATTGTCTGCAAACAATTTGTTAGAGAATTTAAGCTTTCGGCTATAATAACTGCTTCAAGAAAAAGGAAGGGACCTCATACCAATCCCTGAAGTACATCTGGAAAGAGCTAAGGTTTTACATTTAATTTCCAAACCATAAACTTTCTAAGTTCTGTTAGGTGAATAATCATCTATCCATTCATACATACATACATACATACACACACATACACACACACGTACATACATTCATGCATACATACATACATACATACATACATACATACACACACACACACACACTGTCTTATGTTAAGTATTTAGCCTCGAATAAACGGTAAACAGTAAAACAAGAAAGAGTGAAATCAACAAGCTTTGAAAAATATAACAAATTTATTTCCCTGTAAAAATACTGTAAAAATGATAAAATACGAGAACTTACGGTTTCCAGAATCAAATCCAAAATTAATACAAGAATAATCCACGAATACTATTTTTGAGGTCTTAATATTGAATATACATATATATATATATATATATATATATATATATATATATATATATATATATATATATATATAACTGTGTGGGTGTGGGTGTTTGTGTGTATGTGGGTGTTTATTCGAATGAGAAGATCTAAAAGGCGAAAATGACAATTTATTTGTGTCCCATTTTCTTTCTAAGGTATTTGACCAAACTGATTGTACTCCAGTAGCCAATCCAAATGCTACTACACATCGCAGAGAATTGTCCTGTAGAGACAAAATTCGATAACGTAAAAGATTTTGGTAATCCACTAACTCTTCCTCTGGTACTCTTTGTAGTATGGTCAACATGTAACATGTAGGATGACTAGACACCAAAGTCTTCTGGTCCTTGTCCAGTTGTGCAATGTCTGACCATTGGGACGTTTTCAAATGAATCAGTCCTCTTATAACATTCATGTACCAGTGGTTTAAACTCCGGTGACGTAACGGATGCAATCGTTCTTTGCGTTTCACTTGTATTTTGACCAGCTCTCGGTAAATGCGTTCTTTCCACTCCACAAGAAAAGCCTCGAATGTTCTCTTGTAAAGTATCCATGATCATGTCAGTCAGTATTATTGTATTTAAAATCTTCTCCTAGAGCGAAAGTAATGAAAATTGTGAGTAATTTCTGACCACTGCCAGTCAGGGTAACAGTCAAGAATGTCAATAAAATCTTCTGGTGTAAACGGTCTAAAGTGGAATAATAGGATGAACGCACACTTGATCCAGAGAAATCCGACACGTTTGTTGACTTATTTCACTTTCCTCTTGTGAATTTCTCGACAGAAAAGTTCTACAGTCACCCATTGAGATTTTGCTCTGACAAGTCCCTTCCAAATTTCCTTGTAGATATTCTCTTGCAGTTCGTTTGGTAATCCTTGAATATTATTGTTTAAATGGGGTTTGAATATTGGTCTAGATGGTGTCCGACATTTGACTCCTAGCCAGTCTGGTTTCTTAAACGACATGGTATGTCACTTCAATAACTTGGTCCCACTATCGGTAGGTAGATACAATTCGGAGACCATCGAACATGTTCCAGGTATGCCGAATCTTTCTGTTTCCACTGGTGAAGTGGCACACCGCAGCGTAAGCACTTGACTTTATCCCCTTCGCTCAAGTAGAAATTTGGCTAATTCTTCGGGGATAGGTCCTCCGAGAGATTAGGCCAATTTCCTTGGAAGGTTTGAAAACGACTTTCAATGTTGCAGTACTCAGGCAAACGCACGGGGAACGAATATTCGTCTTTCACGGGTTCATTTCGATGAGGGTATGGTGCACTCGACAGGAGTTTGCTCAGTTTTGGATGACATCCGTAGGGTGGTCGACGCATGGTCTCGTGTGAAGGTTGATATTGACAAGGAAAACCAGAAAAGAGCCCACGATAACGAGTGGCATGGTTTTCGCATCCATCAGGTTTGACACGCACAGCATCACTTTCCATGGTAGGTGTAGTGGTAGTATCAGTTATAAGTTCCCATAATGTTTACTGCATCGCTCTCATCGCAAGGCACATCATCGCACTCCACTTGAGAATCACCGAACCTGAATGATGTCTATTTAAAAGGATTCATCTTCTTCACTTGGTCTGGTAGTGACAATGAACTATCAGTCTTGGACGTTGTCCCTTTTTCTATGCTGGCCAATATCGACGTGACCGTAAGGTAAAGTGAAGTGACTGGGAAGCCGCCCTCGCTTCTGGTACACGATGTAATACAGCTTTTCCAAAGGTCGACTGGTGATTTGGTGAGTAGGTAAACGTAAGAAATAGACCAAGCACAATTACGAGTATACCATCGTAGGCCAAATATCAGATCAAAATCATTATGAGCATTACTGGCGAATAATTTGCTTGTATTCACAAATAAAAATAAAGATGATGGAACACCAGACTGGAATGTTGTCGTTCTTCCTACAGGTAATTATCAAATCGAACAAATCAATGTTGAATTCCAGCGCAGGATAAAATCTATAACCAAAAGTAAATCCGAAATAGCTATAACAGTTCATGAGCCAACTTTATCATCTGCAATTGAAATATATTCTCCAGATAACGTTGTAGATATTCATCAGTCAACAATTAGATCTGTTTTAGGTTGGCCTGAAATTCCACCAGAGTATAAAAGACTGCATGAACCTCAACGGCATGATTTCTCTATTAACGAAAAAAAAATGTTTTATAAATGAACCACAATATCGAGATGGATATCCGTGGCTTCATTATGCAGACGATCGTATTCAACTTTCTGATAGTAGATTACTCCCTAAAACACCGTTTCAATAATTTAGTTTGATAGAAAAACTTTTGATCATATTGTTTATGAAAAAGACTTCAGATCATTGGCTTATGAAATTAAAATTGAACATACAACTAAAATTCACGACATTAGTGAAATTATTTAAAAATTACATACTGGATTATCTTAATAACGATGTAGAACAGAAAATTATTGAAACGATACATCATTTAAATCAAATTGTATCAGATCTTTAATTTACTAATCGAGTTATTATTGAAATAATAAATGGCAGTACTTATGATACAGGAAGTAAAAATAAAAAATAACAAACGTTAGATAACTATGCATTAATCACTATAAAATAGCCGAAGCGAATTTATTAAAATTTGTGTTACCGGGATTTGAAACTGACGAATTCAAAAAATCAGTCAGTAATATTATTAATGAAAACTTTCCTAAAATACTTGAAGTATGGAGAAAAACATCGACACCAGCATCTCTTCTCAAACATAACAATGATGAGTATGGTTGCGGTAGACATATTTCACTACGAATTGTAAATATAACTTCAACGATTGCATTTAATATTCTATGTTATGCGAATGATGTCAGTTATCAAATAGATTTTGAAAAATCAAACCAAGCTCAACAAGGATATATTCTATATACTTTTACACCTCAGGTACCTCCTGGATATTTGATTGTACAAGAACCGATCAATCCGGTTTATCTAAGATGTCGTAATAAGTTATTGTCAAGAATACATTTCAAACTCAGTGACCAGAGCGGAGGCTTAATTGACGTAAGAAATGAAATTCTGAATATAAATCTCTACGTAAGATCTTAACAATTTCATGGGTATTTTAAATTTATCGGGAAATTTTTTTTTAATTTCTCAGGTAGAATAAGTCAGATGATAATTAATCACGAAATTGCCGTAACTTTCATTTTCATCAGTGACGTTGTCAATACTTTCAAAATCCTCTTGACTAATTTCACTTTCGTCACTACTTTGAAAATCTTCTTTACAAATTTCATTTTCACGATCTGACATAAAAAATGTTAACTGCCTCAGCTCGTGTTAATAATTTTCTTCGTTTCGTATTCGTGAGCTGATTCTGATCTAATTTTTTCGATCACGCTTGAGAGGGATACGAAATTCTTAACTAACGTATCTTTTACAGTAGCCAGAGATTGGAACATAGCTTATATTATAAGCTTCATGAATCTACATTTCCGCTGGTATTGTATATATAACTTCAAATTTACGTGTTTGCAGTGATTCAAAATCACAATATTTTCTGGATCAACTTGAATATTTATGCAGTCTTTTTTAATTTTTTGATTGCATAACTTATATCATTAATATTTTCGTACAGCATTATATATATATATATATATATATATATATATATATATATATATATATATATATATATATATATATATATATATATATATATACACAAAGTAAACCGTGCACCCACGAGGATTTTCATTTTGGCCGACATTGTTTCTGTTGTGTCGGGTACCATTCAATGAGATTTAGAACTAACATCACGCTACGGTTTATTTTTGGAGGCTCCAATAGACATACCCCCAGCGAATCTTCTAAACGAAAGGAAATTTTAGAATATTCAGAAGATTGTCTATGCCTTTCAATTTCATGTACTCACACCCTAATAACAAACAAAGAGGATAGTGCAAAATGCACTCACCACGTTGTTCATCGTGGTGAACAAGTGTACATGAAATCTCGTCGGGCTGAGCCGCCATCTTATATAGAAAAACCGAGATTATCGGCACCGTCGACAGTATGTCAGTCACGAGACTCGAACGCCGACCCTCATGCTTCCACTGTGATGTGTTCTAATCTTACTGGTATATTTTTAAGAAATTATTATAAAGTTACCAACGCTGGATTTTCCTACAAAAAAAAAAAAAACACCGCGTGGATTTATTTTCCACATCGCATTAAAATAATCGTATAATGTATCTATTTCAGCCTTTGACAAAGTCAGATTTAAAATATTTCTGTATAAGAGAGAATGTTCCAGAAATAGCTGAACTGTATTGTACATATAACACCGTATGTGATCTGTTTTCTCTCTTAAGTTAGAAAGTATAAATATCCTTCTTCTAATCTGAACTATTATAAAAGTATGTAACTCCACTGATATTAATTATAACACATGTAGTTAATTAATTAATTAAAATAATTAAAATGATTAAGCTCTGACAGAGAAAGATATGCTGCAGAGTTATCTCCCTTCCTGAGATCAGTATTGACCAAAAAGCGAGGTAACTATTGAATTACTCTGCCGGAGAGAGACAGAGTTATCTCTCTTCATGAACACTGATATGCTATACTTGTCACAGCAATAGAGATATCAGAATAATAACGTGACTGGGAAAACTTCTGGAAATATATATAAAAGTATATAGCAATTACCGAAGTTTTTCCATCAACGATATCAATATCAGAATGAAAAATAACCGTTCTAACATAATTAATTAATTACTGAATGATGACACAAAAAATTAAATAAATAAATAAATCGTAATATAATATCAGAACATGCGGCATATATCCCTTTTAAACTATAATGCAAAGTTATTTTTGGTTTATATTTCTTAGAAAAAGCCGATCTCGTAGTAATATCTGCAACATATTTTGCAAAACGTATTACAATATCAAAATATTTGCCAGCTGCGTTAATTGATTGAAATACCACTCTCTGTAATTATAGATTTAACATCCCTTTTGCGATTTTTGAATGTTACCAGTATTTCCAAATCTGTTGTTCTGGCTTTGTGTAATGGCTCGCAAATTATATAAAGAAATATTGAGTTTTTCTCCATCAATATGATTGATCACAAAACCGTCTTCGAGTACCCCTTGAAAACATTCGTAGACGAACCTATGACTGAAATAATGTTTATTCCCTTTAGTATTGATCATGAGATAACCAGTATTGTGGCATTACCGACTGGTATTTTTAGTCGACAGTGCCTGATAATACCATCACGAGATATTTCTTAATTCTTGATGATGGGATTCTCACAAATTCTTTGTGCTCTATTTATATATAATATCATTTGTTTAAATAATAATTTGTTTAAATCATTATTGTAAAAATCTAGCTAGATGATTATTTCACATTTCTTATAACTTTATCATTATTATCGTTGTTATTCTTTTATAATAATATCTATTGAGCTCTCTGCATTTTTTACCGCCACATTACACACACAAATGCGTTTATCCTCTAACTTGATCACCACAATTCAGACACGGTTTAAGTCCTAAACTCCCTCTCGTTACGCTTTGTAAATGATAACCATAGAAATCTTTTATACAAGCTTTGTCACAGGGAGTTATAGAGCCTATTATAAGCCATCTCCATTTTTTCTTTGTTTGAATATATATATATATATATATATATATATATATATATATATATATATATATATATATATATATATATATATATATATATCTTAATTATAATATGAATGAATTGACAGATTACAATTAAGCCTTTCGAGATATATTTTATCTTGACAGAATATCCCCTGATTTACCGATGTGAGTTCTGGTTCATCCGATGAATACAACTTTGATTAATGATTGTTGTTGTTGTTGTAGGATATAACGCCATTTTTTAGCACACGATAGGCTATACATGGCGGCCATTATTAATGGTGATGGAAGAACCCGGGAAAGCCCGGAAAGAACCACCGACCCACGAGAAGCTGCTGGAAGCTTTCTTACATACCCACATTGGCTGAATCCGAGACTCGAACCCACGCAGACAAAGGTGAGATGGCTGTGATCCGCAACGGATAGCGCTTTAGACCACTCGATTACTCGTTGCCCTTGATTAATAGTATTCATGACGCCAAGAAATAATTTAGTAAAGATGGTGCATCTCATGTGTGGTCAACGTTTGAAATCATGCAAAACACAGAGGGTTTTATCGATGCTACAATTCACGATCAACGAGCAGCGACGATTCTTAATTATCTCGACAATCGAAGATATTTTTTCGAGAGAAAAGTTTATTAAGAAAGTAGACTAAACTTGGATTGTCAGTGACAAACGTGCCCCTTTCCTTCATAATGAACAAATCGCCGGATTAAGTAAAAATTTCAAACCATATTGACTGGTATTGACAAACCTTTTTATGAAAGAGCGTATCCTGTAACCGTGGTTATTTATGGGATTTATCCAACAAATGATAAACCCAGCGTTAATAATCTAAAACAGATGATATTTTTAATAAAACAAATTGTGTAGCCGAACGAGTAACGGAACATTTTTCAAACGCGATACGTGGAAACGGTTTAACGGGTCAGCAGCGTGAAAAAATAAACAAACGAGCTGAACCAGTCAAGGATAAAGGCGCTACAATAAATAATGTTGTTGAATTAGGAAAGAAAATAAAATTCACAATAACAGTAAGAACGATAACTGCAGAGATTTTACGAATCAAAGTATAAATCGAAAGGAGCTTGGATTGAAATCATTGATCATAATGCACATGCATGGACTAATGCAGTAACAATATTTCCACGAAATCGAGATATATTTGATTTTATTAATCAGATTAGTAAAAGTTATCCTGTATCTGTGTGGTTATTTCGGAGTTCTGAAAACGACGATGAATTGATTAGATGAGATGAAAGTATTTGTGTCGAAGAAAAAAGTAAGTTTAATCAGTTTGTACTACCTAATGGTAAGATATATCGAAAAGAATTTCTTCATATAAAAATGGCAAATCTTGCATTGAAATATACCCATGACGACGTCATACACGAAAAGTTACTCAGTAATAGTTTCACGATTCCATCAGTGGCAGTTCATTTTGCTAACGTGAAAAATTCCTGGAAACCTAAGAGGTTTGATTTTCTGAATGATATTATATCGAGTTGTGTCGAATACGGACACGGTGGATTATGGACTACTAAATACGATTATATGTATGCTATTTCGGTTGATAAGGTTTCATGTTATCCCTGACGTTTTCTTGGTATTGGAGAGTGTTCTAAGTATTTTCAGAGATTTGAACATTCCACATGCAAGATGACCAGAGTATCGTTAAACGGACAGTTCCAGATTTTGATTTGACTGGATTCGCTTGTATCGAGTCATTTATGTTTACTGAAAATCTTCATCCAAATTGTTGTCTGGTTTGGCAAACATTTTTCAGAAGAAAAAAATGTGGGCACCAACAGTATTATTACGGTATATGCTCGATGTAAAAATACTATTATTGTTAACAGTAAGTGAAGCAGTTATATAATATCGTCCGCAGAAAGAGGTTTGGTTTTCAAAACAAAAGAAATATGCTGATATAACAGATTTTGAGAATAAAATCGGAAACGTTCTTGGCAGAAAAATAATCGGTAAATTCACGCAAGGGAGAGCATATGGTCATAAACGACATTGTACAAGATTGATTATACACGATGCTGAACTAGATTTTATAATTGCTGATACATCGAATAAAAACACAGGTATAGTCGAAGTAATGTTAATTTATCAGACGGAACTAAATTATGTGCAATTGTGAGTTATATTGATGGTGAGTCACCGCAGTTTACTCATTTAAGATCTTCAATGCTTGCATACGTTTCTATAAATCTATTACCGATGATAAAAAAGAGTTTCTGAGTTTGCTGTTTGATTCATTTTATAGCAATTAAAAAATACAGAATTGCTAAAACAACTACATATCAGCACTTATGCAACATGGGGTGAATGGAGAATAAAACAAGAAAATATACTTAAAGGTCACCGGCCATACTCCAACAGTTTCCTATTTATATCAGATTCGCATTACGTGATTTAAAATAGTTATACTTGCACGAAAAGAACAAAAAAAATATCAAGTGCAAAGAAGAAATAATAATTTAATTACTTGAAATAGAAGTATACAACGCTGTTACTTCCCCTTAGTTACGATTTCCCACCTATAGAGGACGCCAAACGGAAATGACGTAGAATTATCCCTACAAGATGAAATACATGCTTCTTGTTGTCGAAAAATAAAACACTATGAACTATGGATAGGAAATATTTAGATGAACCTAGGGAAACCTAATTTACTGTTCAGTCTTATATCGGTATGCGTGCTCCACGCACTAGATTGTGTCGCTTTCAAAACTGTTTCATGGTTTCAATTTATTATGAAAATTCCTGTTAATACAGGTAAAAAGAATCAATGCTGGTTTCCCTGTGTCGGCAGACTTTATAAAAAAAAGATGAAAGAAATCGGCACACTTAAAGAATCCAAAGGAACCAAACTTGACTTAATTTTGTCGGCCGACTTCAGAAGAAAAAGTTGGCACACTAAAAAGATATCAAAGACTACTTTCCGGGGATGGTTTGCATTGTAATAAAATAACCTTGTGTTTATCACCCGGGCGTCTATTTGTTTGCCATATGTAATCAAAATTGATGTTTGCAGGGCAAATAGTATACACAATAATAGCTTGCTTTAATAATAATTTTGTAACCCACGCTAGCAAAAAGATTATCATTTGCACTCACATTGAATGTATTTTAAAATAATGATTTTTTATTTTATTTGCGAGATACCGACTTATAGTTAACTTATAGTTAACCTGGATACAATACAATCTGGGTCAGTTTACAGTAAGTAACTGTATGCAGCTGTGTTACAACGTGAAGCCTAAAATTAAGTAGATTTGTTACAATATCTCATGTACACTACCCTTAGCAAAATGTATACGTATTATGTAGAATATTACCTGTTACGTATTTTTGTTTTATAAATGATTATTGATAATTTGACGGGAAGACTTAAATTGAGAATGTCGTGCAGATGCATATTTCTTTTAGCATTAAAAAAATGTATATAAATATTTTAATTAGAACAAGCAAGCTATGTCAGTTTGTGTTTTCTCTCATAAATATGTACGTTAGGAAGTATGATTATTTTCTTTCAAAGAATATCAAAATAGTTTTCTTTAAATTTAGGGGTTTTTTTTCCCCTGAAACCTATTATACATAGCATCTACTTTTTTGTTAAGGAAAAAGAACGTACAAACTATTGTTAAGTTTGGCCAAATTGCATTTCGAGTTGGGCCGAATTGTCTTTGGGCCAAATTCACTATGATCCGGCATAAATGATACAACTTTCCCATCACTCCCCTATTCGATCCCCCAGATTAAATCCACTTTTTTCTGGTAAACATGGTTTTTCGGGGTGGGGTGGGGTGGAGAACGCTTTTACCCATCATCACTCTTTTGGTTACATCCGTATGCAACACAGTGCACCATATTTGCTGTACAAAAGCACGATCGTACGCTATATAAAAGACATTTACGTGGGGAAATTAAGCACTTGAACGGCTAGGTTGAATAGAAAGGATAAATGTACGTCATATCCGGTTTTGGCACCGGGAAACTACATATTGTTTACGGAGATTGCCGAATAATTTTTTCATTTTATAAAGCGGAGTTTTAAGTCTAATTAAACATTTTTATGGTGTGCATACATAAACAATGCGTTTTGTTTATAACTATAATAATATCACACGTTTGTACAATATAATCTTTAGTTATTCTGAATTTATTTATTAACAAAAAATCAAATATCAAAATTGTCATCAGCACCATCTGTACTTAATCTTGTAGCTAGACATAAAACAATTCATCTCATTGGGTCTGGAGGTTGTGGTGAAACAGCTCGTGATAGATTTATTCTTGAACAGTTGTTCAGAAATAGTTGTATTAACATCTACACACAGACTCTCAAGAGAAATGAGAGAAAGAAATATTACATCATGCACTTATTACACATTCTTTTGATGGAAGGGAGATAAATGGACTCCTGAATGAATGGGAGAGAAATATATTCCAAGGATTATTGTTTGGGATGAAATATGCAGTTTCATTAGAAATATTAAAAATATTTCTTGATCGGTTATTGACAGAAAAAAAAATACTGCTGTAATAATGTGTGGCGATCATGGTCAATCACCGCCTTTTGTTGGATTGTCTCCACATGGATGGCTGATGAATTTTGTAGATTATTATGAAGAAATAACTGATGATCATAGAGCACTCGATCCAGAATTAAGAGAAGTTAAGAAATTAATCAGACTAAAACCGAATGAAATGCAATGTGAAATAATGCGCAAAATAATTTCAGAAACTCCTATTAACAATTTTTTGGAATTTATGGAGACCAAATGATTTGATAGTTGCAAGTAGAAAGATAGTTTGAGATACACTTCAACAACAATTATTTATGTTGCATAAAGAAAAAATTAAAAATCCACCCGTACCATTGTGTTATCGCCGGTCGGTACGCGACGGAAGAAAATAGACGGTGATATACCAGGATCATCAGGAAAACAAAATCTTGTATTAAATGATATTGTCTTAGTTCCTGTCAATGTTGTTGAGAGCGCGTTAACTATGGAAAAAACCCTCCATGGACCCTAGGATACGCAATGACAATTCATTCATGACAAGGATTAACCATCTCGGATACAAATGTTTGGATCGTCGATGATCGTATCGAATGGTCAACTTTAGTTTATTTCGCAGTGTCTCGAGAAGAATATCTCAGCTGCGGAGAATTGTCATAGACTTCCAGAAACTACTGGTAATAGCGATATTATTGACAATGATATAGTAAGAAAAAAATTAGTTATAAACAGTGTGACCAAAAAAAAAAGCGAGACTTTGATCTCGATGCTGAACTTATCATGACATTGAAACAACAGCAAAATAATTATTGTGCGATCTGCAACACAGTAATGTTGTGGCAGTATTCAAATGATAATCCAAGACAATTTATTGTAGACAGAATTAATAGTAGTCTTGGTCATACAAGCGAAAATGTAATGCTGACCTTTCTTGAATGTAATCGACGTCGAGATGCTAGTTTACAGAAGTGAATGCGGTGGTAATTGTGTCTCTTCAGGAATTACTTGTAATTGCTCGCGTATGAATCCACGTTGAGGAGCAGTTGAATCTAATCTGGACGTTGCAGGTCTACCCGTAGATCTTACCACGCTAGATAATTTGTGTTGTAATACTCCATATAGGATCAGTTGCTCTTTTTTTACCAAATTTAAGTTCACCGGGTTCATATAAATATCTTAGTCACATTACCTAATACTGGTTGTTTATAAAATTAATTTCGTTGTATTGGTATATGTTTAATTGTTATTGCATTAACGGGTTCCATGGCATGACTAATTTCATTATTTAACGCCACTATCACACTTGGTAATCTTGCAACCGATTCATGAGATCTTATACTTTTCTGAATTATTTCCTTCGCATATTGATATCCAAATAACCGATCAGCAAATGTTCGATTAAATCGTTCAACAATTGCCTGATCACGATGAATTGCAATATGTCCTCGTCTAATTTTGACGTTATGTTTTTTCATTAGAGATACTGCACCTAGGAATCCCTTGCCAGGATCAACCTGTAATAGTTGTGGCCATCGTAGAGGTCCTTGTTAATAAATTCGATCAAAAGCAGAAGAAACTTCAGTTGCTGCTTTAGTTGATAATGGTTCCACCTCCTTATATCTACTTGCAACGTCAACGACAGTTAACGCGTATTTGTATGTTAATTGACATCTACCAATTTTAATAGTATCGTGTGGTAAAAATAAAATATCTGCTTGATGAACTTCATTAGGAGTGCTGACACCAAACTGCATGTGGAATTTTTTTAGGTGGTGGTAGATACAATTTGCCATATTGCCTGTCATGCTATTTTTCAGCAGCAGCATGGGTAACATTTGCTGCATCAGCGAGTTTACTAATCGCTTCTCTACGCCTCAAATATCCCCTTGGACTATAATAAATTGATTCCATTATTTCAATAATCGCTTAATTAATTATCGGCTCTGAATAATAATTTACCTTTCATTGAAGATCTTACCAGCCAATTAACTGGTAATTTTTCTAATGAAGTAGCGATTTCACCACCAATTTTCCTTGATTTGTCAAGGGAGATAAATGTATATTTATTTGTCCCACATCTTACACATTTACCTGGAATTTGTTGATAATCCACTTGTGGGGATGGATGCTCTACATTGAACACAATATAGATCCATATTATTTATTATATTTCTATAACATGGATGTCACTGATTTCTCAGCGACACAAAAACAAGAGCCAGTAAAGCAAATTTCAGCATTACCGAATTCCATCAGAATGATAATAATAGATCCATCTGGGTCTGGTAAAACTCAATTATTACTTAATTTGATAATGAGATGGCTCAAATGGGTTAAGTTATATTTAGTGGCTCCGTCAGTTGATGATCAGCGGTGTTACGACGCACTTCAAGATTTTAATGAAATTGCAAAGTTAATAAATGAAGGTGGCGATAGCAAAGTTAATAAATGAAGGTGGCGATATTATTAATTTTATTACAGATATTAATGAAGCACCGACCGTAGATGAATTATATAGTTGTATTTAATGGAGTTGATACAATACTCTGTGAAATATTCATCAAACTTGGAGGTATGGACATGATTAAGTTCAAAAATTTCTTTTCAAAAGCATAATCTGCTCCACACGGATTTATAACAATAAATTTACACGATCCCAGAACAAGATATCGTGTAGGTCTTGATAAAATATTTGGTTGATATAATGACGATTTAATTATAGCAGCAGAGGTGAAACCTCAATGAAACGTCCGGTGGGTAAACAAAAACACACATACAAATTTAGAAAAACACAAATGACAAAAATAAAGTAACAAAATAAACTAACCCAATTAGAGAAACTCTCGGTAAAGTTAGAGGCTTCGATTTGGCGTTATTGACCTTATATTTTTCATGTAAGGTTTTAGTTTTCAAAATGACGTTTCAGCAAAAGGTCTGCTTACCATCTCTGCTGCTAAGGGAAATCATATATATAAAAAAAAGTTTTTGTCACTGGTTCCAGATGTTATCCACTGCTCTTTAGCTTCTATACTTTCTCCTGCAGCTGCAAGTCCAGTGCTTTCACTTACCGACGCTGCCATGATTTTATCTAAAGGGTAGGGGAGATCCTAGCTCTTACCAAAATGAGGGAGCAGTACAAAAGGGGAGGAGGAACATGCCACAGTTCAATATTTACATAACATTTCAATAGCTGTTGTTCAACAGTCTCATTATTATACATTTATGTTGCTGATTTTTTTTATTCAACCATAAAACCAAAGATTTGATGCCAGGAGCTGACTGAAAATTTAAATCTAAAAATAGCCTGTAGTTAAAATTTTCAGAATTTGGAGATTAGCAGTTTTCTTACCAACAAAATGGAATTTGGAAACAAGTATTAAATGTAAACACGTTTCAAATTATCCTTAACTAAATAAATGCTGTGATATCCCCATTTTTCTTCAAGTGAATTAAAAGGATGGTGAAAACATGCATCACCATGTTTGTCCTATCTAGACTAATTTGGCAGTAAACAGTCCCCCAACTGTACAGCAGGATTCACCATGCACTGATTTACTCTGAAATACCAGTAAAAACATAATCCAAACGAATCAAAGATATAAATTCATCTTACTATTCATTGCTTCAACTGCACGTACCTATGTACCTGAAAATTGAGCGGTAAATTAAAGTTCAGAAATACTTAACAACATTCAAGATTATGAAGGATTTAATCCATGTTACAAGTTCCAAGGTTGCTACTAAATATCGCCAAATGAACTCTTATGACGGTGGCCTATTAAAATTACATATCTATTGTTGAAAAGATATGAATTTGTAAATGATGTTTAAATTTTTGGTCAAATAGTTAGCATATAATTGATCTTTCAATTGATATATATTTGCAGTATAACAAATTAATCTTTCAATTGCTATATATTTGCAGAGTAACATCGATGTTTCATTTTGCAGAGTAACATATTGATCTTTCAAGTGATACATTTGCAGTGTAACAAATTGATCTTTCAATTGATATATATTTACAGTGTAACAAATTCATATATATTTGCAGTGTAACATTGATCTTTCAATTGATATATATTTGCAGAGTAACATTGATCTTTCATTTTGTAGTGTAACATATTGATCTTTCAAGTGATATTTGCAGTGTAACAAATTGATCTTTCAATTGATATATATTTGCAGTGTAAAATATTTACCTTTCAATTGATATATATTTGCAGAGTAACATATTGATCTTTCAACTGATATATATTTGCAGAGTAACATATTGATCTTTCATTTTGCAGTGTAACATTGATCTTTCAATTGATATATATTTGCAGTGTAACATATTGATCTTTCAATTGATATACATTTGCAGTGTAACACTGATCTTTCAATTGATATATATTTGCAGTGTAACAAATTGATATTTCAATCAATATATATTTACAGTGTAAAATATTGATCTTTTAATTGATATACATTTGCAGTGTAATATATTGATCTTTCAATTGATATATATTTGCAGTATAATATATTAATCTTTCAACTGATATATATTTGCAGTGTAACATATTGATCTTTTAGAATGATGTCACTAACTTTATGTACTGAGTAACATCGTGTTGGCAATGCATTGTCCTGACCCACATAACTAAAAACTGTATTTCAGGCACAGCACATCATATAAAATTCTCAAGAATATTTTCAAAAGGGTAACAATGTTGCTCTTCTACATGCTGAGTGTTTATTTGGCAGAATAAGAGGATCAATGCAATTTAAACATTTTGTCATGTCTTTACTCACCTTAAAATGTACACTAAAATCACAATAAGGCAAGATATGCAAGATTTGGGGGTTTTGCTTTATATAAAAACCAATAATTCCAAGCAAGATGTTGTCAGATGAATATAGGGTAATGTGCATCATGCCATCATCACCATCACCAGCCAGTATTTGCAGAATGCAATTGTTATCTAAAGACAAACCGTGCTTGATTCAGCCATTTTGGGTTTTCTAGGTAACCTATATTTTAAACATGCATTTGTAAAACTTGCTAGAAGCAAGGTTCAAACTATGAGATAATGCTTTTTCCTGGGCCCAATGTGCAAATCAAACTAAGTGAAGTGACAGAGTGTGCATGCATTAATGACTTCATGTAAAGGGGTACTATGCATGATATTCAATTACCTCCTGTGGATTATGATAGTGGTGGAATTGCAAGCAAAAGATGGCAAATTAAACCGTACTTCTAACTGTTCCACAATATAAAATAAATGACTCTGAAGTAAAATTTTCAACCACATGTTATTTTTAAGCAAAATCTCTCTACAATTCAATGACTTTCAATTACCTAGGTAAATTATCAAGGCCTCAAGGGTTGTTTCCAAACAGTAACCATTATTTTAAGTAAACATTATTGCTTCATTCTTCAATACAATATTAAGTCAAAGATAACATGAAGCATTAAAGTAATGACCTTTATGACAATTAACATATATTTATTTTGCAATTACTAGATTTTCAAAATGGGTACTTTAGCAACCATATTGGCATGAACACGAGCAATGACATTAACTGTAGCTGCATCATTTCAAAATGATCTTTTAGCTGCACACAATACAAACTGCTGTGGACTTCAACCTGCTACTGAGACCTCAAGGGCTGTTAAGACATAATTATATACAAAACTTCAATTAGACCAATAAGGATTAGCCCATCTGTTCACTTGTTATTATATGTGTACATGTCCACAGTTACTGAGTGATTTAACTGCAGTTACCAATAGGTAACGCAAATAAGAAGGTCCTGAACATACTGGTCATTGTAGTCATCTGCGTTTCATCATCCACGTCTTTTCATCACAATGGCGAAGTAAACATAGAACTGTAGCAAAAATTTGCATATAAAATGCGTATTTCTTCCTGTTATGTATATTTAATTGTTTGATTTTTAATTTATTTCATTACATGCTGTTGTAATGTAATACTCTTCATGGACTTGACCTTGTCGAAAACTGAGTTCATTTCTGCTAGACCTGATTGTCTTTTTTATTTATTCATTTAATTTATGTAAACGACAGCTCCGGCAGCCTAGTGTTTATAGCATTTGCCTTGGATGCGGGAGGTTGTGGGTTCAATCCTTGGCTGAGTCATACCAAAGACTTACAAAAATGGTACTAACAGCTGTCTCGCTTGGTGCTCAGCATTAAGAGGTTAGTGTTAGGACTTTGCATTCTAGTGAAATAAATTATTTGTTGAATTTTACAAAGCTTGTTGTCTTCACTCTTTTCTGTTACTTATGCAGTCAGCAAGTACAAGATTTTCAAGCTGGCCACTCTGGCAGCCATATCAAATTACAGTGGATCCTTTTCACTGTGGACCGAGTACACCTCCACATGAATATGAGTGCTTTGGGATCTTACAAACAGTGATTTGTGTATAGAAGCAATAAAATGCATGAGATCAATGACAGATGATGGACAACACATGATGGACATCAAGTTATCACAAACTCTATACTGTTGAAACAAAAACTGATGTGCAACAAAACACTTTCAGTACATCTACAATAATGAAAAAGATTATCCTTAAGCAGCACCCAAGTTAAGAAAATTATGAACGTTCTATGGTCTGAACTTTATTTCCAATTACTGTTACACATTGACAAAACTGGCATAGTTTAGTACTCAACAAGTTTTTAACATGTCTTCTATTATTAAAGAAATGAATAATGAAACAAACCTTGTCAATGAAAAACCTGTCTTTATTAGATTTGCAAATTCTTTCCTTCTGACATGAGGCACATTAAGTTTACATTACTGAGGTTACCATTGTCTATGTTTAATTATTATGTACACGATGACTTATTAATAAACAATGAAACAAACCTTTGAAGTAATGAAATTGTCTTTATAAGATTTACAATTCCTTTCCTGCCTACATGAGCAATATTAGTTACACATTATCGAGGTTATGACTTGTTATTCCACTTCTGTTTATCAGAACCACTTAAGGTTTTCTTTCCAATTTAGATCGTGGAAAGTTCATTCAGTAATGATTGTGAGCAAGAAATTTTATGAAGTTAAATTAATGTATGGTACCTATTGCAAAAAATAGTAAGGACGGTTTTGCCAAAACACAGATCAGGAACCTCTGAAAAGAAATAAATCATTTGTTAGTAAAAACAAAATATCAGATGAATCAAGTCATTAAGATGCTATAGTTTACATGTCAAACAAGAATCTTGGATCTATTCAGTGATGCTCACTGATTTCTAAAATAAAGCACAACAATACAATAAATTGCCTTATAGTTAGAAATCTCCCCATCCTATTCAATGAAGAGTGGAATGTCTTCTCCTCACATGCTCAATTTTCAGTTCTAGGATAGACCAAAGAATCTCTCATTAAAATATAACAGTATAAAAGAATGTAATAATTATATTGGCTTATTTTTGCTTCGAAGAATGTAGCTAATGAGTATTATCTTGAAAATCAATCTTATGTCTAATTGGTGACAACAATAACATTATTTGCCTGGAATGATTCAAGATTATTTTTTAAAATCTCCCTCCAAGTAACAGACACTTTCTACAAGGCAAAACGAATTTCCCAGAATTCAAGATACCATTTTTTCCCATTTACTGCCATGTGTTGAAACCATCTCAGGTATCCTATATTGACAAAATGATTTTCAAATTAGCTGCTGTGTTGGACATTTTTGAATCAGACTGGCACCAATATGTTTTAGACATCATTATAAGTCTTTTGTTGAAAACCTTATGGAAATATGACCATCCATACAGAGGAAATACTGACAGCAAGATTTTCAAGACAGACATCATGGCAGCCATTTATTGAATGTACAGCTGGCACCATTTTCCTTCAGAACCAACTTGGTATCATATAAAGTGGTAGGTGAAAACACCATGTTGATATAGCCATCCATTGATGAGTAGAAATATTTTCAAGATAACCACCATGTGGCCCTCTTTTGCATAATTTTTCATTTCAGACGGAGATGCCATAAAAACTCTTCTAATGAAACCTCTATGTCAATATGATTTTCCATTTATGAGTAGATTGAAAGATTTTCAAGATGGCCTTATTGGACCTTATATGATCACCACTGTATATAGGAGTGGCACAATCTTTATTTAGAACCAACTAGACATCATTACAAGTCTTCTGGTGAAACCCAATGTCAACACAACTTTCTGTTCATGAGTATCGATAACAAACTTTTCAAGGTTGCTGCCATGGCACCATTCTTGGACCCCAAATTGGCAACATTTTCATTGAGGACCAATTAAGACATTTTAGTGTATAAGTATATTCATTCAGAAAGTGTAGTAACAACAAGATGTCTAAGCAGAACAATTTTTATTTAGGACCAACTAGTCCAATTGCATGGATGCATGTGCAAAATTTCATTGCTAACATATGTATAGATGAATAACAGATCACCCCAAAAGCTCTTCTGGATGAGAAAGAGCAATGCTAAAAATAAGAGTGGGGGTGGCTGGCGCTGAACAAATTATATTCTGATTTATGCCAAAAGATAGGTGAAGTCAACACCGAAAAGCTTGTATTAGAGAAAAGTCAGTTGAGAAGATTTAATACTTATGCAATGACATTACTGATGGGAATGTGTATCTTGATAAAGAATGCATATATTAGAGAAACATCAATATAAGAGTTTTAATACTTACACAATGATGTTATTGATGGGAATGTGTATCAACTTGACGAAGAAACCAATAAATCCCATGATGGCAAATCCTATGGCTGTGGCCATGGCAATCTTCTGAAATTCTGAAGGTAATAAAAAAAACTGATTTTTAAAATTTTCTTCGATTTTAGAAGTTAGGCTATATAAGAAAATGCATTGTTCTGATTACAATGAACAAGAATTAAGGTAGGTAGGCCAGTACAAACTTTTTTCTTTCTGTTGGTGGGGTGAGTGTTTGGACAGATTTAACTGGAAAAAAGTGTACTTCGAATCCTGAATTTAACTTGTAATTAAATCCCTTGTTCATTTTGTTCATTTCCTTCTGGCAAATTCGTAAAAATGTAGGGCTGACGAAAAAAATTAGAGTTAGTCAGGTAACAAGACCAGACATACTTCTTTTCTTTGGCCTAAAAGTGTCATGTTCTATTTTATTAAACGGAAAGATAGATATCTGTAGTGTATGTGTCATGCATCAATGATCCCTCTGATTAAACAAATGGCACATCAGTGACCCCTCTAATTAAACAGAGATCAGCTTTTAATGAGCAGTTTGGAAAGGCAATACAGCTCCTCAACTTTTGATCAAACAATCAAATTACAGCCATCATTTATCTAAAAATATAAAAATGGCATTCAAACACACTAGTATTAATGACAACACTCCCCAACACTACATACAAATGGTATCTGATGTGCTATTGAAAGATTCAATTGTCTTGGAATTACAAATATTTTAAAAACAACCATTTTATTTTAAAAGGTAGTTATGATAATATGTATTCTATCCCACATGGCATGTGGGAAAGAATACATAGTATCATACATACCTTTTAAACGTGTCATTCCATTTAAGGATGGTGTCATGACTTACTGTTTATTTCTTGTGCCAGATTGTTCTTTTACATACATGGCCTTTTCTCCAATTACATGCCCTTTTATTTCAGTTGCAAATGCCCCTTTTTGTGTCTTACTAACAAAGACAGTTGCTTGTGTGCTACTTTAATTTCTTCAAACAGAAGTGGCAATACAAAGCCTAGGCCCTTCTTCACTGGTGATTAGCACCAAGGGAGATAAATCAACAGACATATAAGATCTACACTGTACTTTCATATGAACTTTTGAGACAGGGTGTCCGCTGCAAGCACATTTTCATTTTCTGCACCATAAGCAGTTACTTACGTACTGAATTTAATGTAAATATTTATAATGATCATAAGTGGAAATATCCCTGTGCCCAAAACTTAGACTACATGCCCTGCAATAGGTCAGCGCTAATTAACACCACATGGTAATTCAATAACAAGGACCATGTTTATATGAACTGAACTACTTGCTGCAGTGTGTACACTTGCAGTTGAGCTGATATTATTAAAGGGCATGGTAAGTTTTATTTATTTTATGACAGGTCAATCTTTCCACTTGATTATCCAAGTCACAATAAATAATGTGGATAGCACTGTACAGAAAGACTGTATGGCTCAAAAGTTTGACATTCTCATTGTTGTCAGTTGATAATCTCACAAGAATGTTGTTTACAGCTCCAAATTAAAGCGAAAATTTAATAGGAAATCTGTAATTTTAGCTGTAGTCTACATTCTCAAATGGACAAAATCGTTGGGTACACTAAATGCTTCTGATTTGTTATAGCATTCTTTTTAAAGGCACAACTAAAGAACAAGCAAACATGTGGATCCTGCCCAACAATAAGTTTGTCATAAGAATTGATACCGTTCATGTAAGACTATGAAATATAAAGCCAAGTCAAATTTAAAACTTTCTTATGTCACATATAGTCATTGTAATTAATGATTATTATTATTATTAAAGATTTAAAATTTGTGCCTGTACGTAACCATGCATTCTATAAGATCACATGTATCTCATGCTAAGGAAAGATCAAAAAAATGAAAATAAGTACTGACGGCATCAAGGATTTTACTTTTACAGTTCATATATATGTGGAACAGTGCATCTTTTTTAAGTTTATAAGTCAACTAGTCTTTATTTTCTAAATTTTGTCAACTAGTCTTTATTTTCTACATTTTATAATAATAATAATAGTAATAAAAATAATAATAATAATATTGTTGTTATTAAAGGCCCTTTAAATTAGGATATTATTTTTAAAAGATCACATTATTTCATCTTTAATTTTTTTTCATTCTTGATACCAATACTACTAATACTTATTTATTATATTAATAATAGTAATAAGTAACAATGAAATAATGTAAACAGTTGAGAATGACCAATGCAAGGAAGTGTCACATTTGTTTTTAAGTTTAAAGTGATCCATTCTGTAGGACAATTACCATACCCTTTTCCAATTCTGAGAAAAAACACTGAATATGTGGAGGGGGATAATGAGTTTTGCTATTGTTTTTCTGCATACCATACCATTTGAAAAGTAGCACTTGTGAGCATTGATAGAGGACTGAGGTTTCCCTTTGATCAGTACTTCCAAGTCTTGACAAGTGTATTTCATATTTGACTAGAAACAGATGCATGTCCATTCCAAACCTATGCACGTTTAACTCTCAGCTATGTTGCCTTCAGCATCAAACACTATAATTAGTGCCATCACTTGCTACTTAAATGACCATGCCTACACCCCTATTATGACATGCTATTACCATTATCATCATGACAATTTGTAGGGACTACACAAGATCGAAAATTTACTATGGTCAACATTGATCTTTTATTCCGAGAGGATAAATGGATTTTCTGAGTGACTGTGATGACCAGAAACTAAAACTGACCTGCCATAATATTTGCAAAAACCTTAGTGTACATAGTCATACTGAGTTCAATTGATTCTCTACTGATTGCGCTTGTAGAATATACAAGTGAATCATTTTATATTTAATGCCATGACTCTTAGGGCAAGCTCAGGCTAAGACTGACTTGGACTGAAACATTGAACACTGTGAAGCAAGAAACAGAAGGAAGACACTCCTTAAAAATGCCAATGGAAATCTGATCTCATCTTCATATTGCATGTCATAATTGTGTTGTGTATTAAACAAAACTCTCAAGATGCTTCATATCTGACAATAAATCTAAACAAGATTCAAAAGTGTGCTTCCTTTCCCCATGTTCGTTTAAAGGACTCGGGTTTAAAATTCTTAACCTTAATCTACAAATTCTGACTACTGGAAATTTAAGCCTACGAGTTAATGACCCTTCATTATCAATTCATAAGTAAAACCTGCCAGCAACATGAACTTTAAGCTGTGCATGTCAGATCTGTTATGTCCAAAGTCTTGGTTTTAAATCTATTGGTTTCTGTGACAGGATAGTCCTGATAGCATGCCTCAGACTGAGTTTGAGCTTGGATTAGCATCTAAAAGAAACCATAAAAAAAAGAATATTTTACCTTTCCTATCTGGCTTTGTACATCTTTTAACCAGCCTAAATGAATCCTTTGCAAATTGCTTTGCAGGTTCAACCAGCTGTAAAACCTGATCCATTTTCTGAAGAAAACAAAATAAAATGTTTAAAATGATTTGGTAATATTACATTTCCAGTCACTAGCACTCTAAAAAATGTCTCTTACTAAACAATGTGTGCTGGACCTCTGAGTTCAATGTATGCAACTGACTCAAAACATGGCCTGAAATCATGATTTTATATTTTGTTGTCTGATCTGCACTTTCATATTCTTCTGAATTCTCAGTGATGAAAATTCACATCAAATCCTTTTGTGAGTGATATTTCAAGCATCTGAAACTCACAGATTTATAATACTTTCGAACTCTCCTCACCCATACTTATGATCACTGTTTCTTCTTGTGTATTTTGTGATGTTTCTGTACTGGTTGCAAACTTTGAATGAATTTCCTATTTTTTTCAGTTCTCACCTCACAAGGCAGTGAACATTATACATCAACAAAGTTTTTTTTTTAAAAGCCTGTTATACTGCAGAGTGGCAGAAAATTTTGAAAATTCATTCATAGCAATGATAACTTTTGTTCTCCTACATGCATCTAGAATCTCTTTGATTTACCTATATTGGGTTGTTCCACGTCCTCATCGTACCTGTGCAAATTAACACAATGGGCTCAGCCACTGCAGTCTTCAAACACATCTCACTACTGTCAACCAATTAAGTATTATGTGAAATGGTGGTTTATACCTGACCTCTTTGCCTTTTAATTATTGCTATTTAAACTGTCAAATGGATATCTTTACATCAGCTCTAATCATGACTGTTTACATATGCTACATGTAACAGGTATTTACTTAAAGTTGCATTTGTTTTTACATTTTCAAAGATTACTGAAAACTGTTTTCTCAAAACACGACAATGGCAGTTGGTTTGGGAGTATGAAATTGTATTTCTAGCAATGTATCAAATATAACAATTACATTAAAATTTGAGCTTCACTTCATGTAGGACAGTGGCAATATGATTTTAATCAGATTGCAATGTTACACCAGATATATCATCATCTTGAAAATACGTTTCTGCATTTCAACCACACAAAGTTTGTTTGGACAAATCTGACATATTTTATTTTGACAAGCCTGATGGGCACCTCTTTTAGAATACTGGACGGGCCCAATCTGAAATTGAGGAGCATGTGGGTATTTTGTTGAGCACAGGCACCTACAAGACTGTATGTCAAAATAAACTGCTGTATTAGCCACTTATAAAAGCATCCAAGATAAAGTTTTTTTAATATATATTAAAGAATGAGAGATTATGATACTGTGTTGTTTTAATCACACTACTTCAAGAGTTGGTACCACTCCAGTGGCCTAGTGATTAGAGTGTCCGCCTTGGATGCAGTTTGGTCACAGGTTCAAACCCCGGCTGAGTCATACCAAAGTCTTAGAAAAATGGTACACACAGCTGCCTCGCTGGGTGCTCAGCATTAAGAGGTTAGTGTTAGGACTGGTTGGCCTGGTGGCAGGATAATGAGACAGGGTGGGACATCATGCTATATTTCTGCGGCATGATGCCCCATTCTAGACATCACTATAAACTGTCACACTGCAGACATCATAGTGATATGACTGAAAAACTTAAAGCAACGTTAAAAATTCAAATCACACATTCAAAGAGTTGGTAGCAGCAGATTCTATTGATGTACAGATTAAGTTTCCTGACATTCTGTCACTAAAAACCCTTAACGATCTCGTGGTTATCGATTTATATATTATACATTTTACCAAGCTAGTAACTCAGGACCTTTTCCTGATTTCAAAGCACTATGTGACTTGCTGGAGTTAATTGGAATGTAGGAAACATGTATCAAAATTACATCATAGCGAAAGAATTTACTCGCAGCATGGATGTGATTATTCAAAATGACAGGAATGAAAATGGGATCAACAGATGATTTGTAACCGTTGGGGCAGACGGCAGCACACGTGTCAGTGAATGAACAGGAATTGTGTACACAACCGTACAATAAAGACTGAATTAATAATTAAATGGTCCGGCCCATGGCATTAACCACCCATCCTCCCTGATCCTCCCTGCAAATAGCGTCCACCGATGTGATTTGTTATATAGAATAAAAATACAAATATTTTACCTTCAAGATATTGTGATTTGTTATACTGAAACGACGACAAGCCCTTGTAATAAAATCAAGAACAGTTGTTGAGCAGCTGTGATTCATTATTCTATTTCTGCTATAAATTTAACAAACCATCTTTGTATACGCATAAAAGAAAATATGTACTGCTTAGCCTTCTATTTAAATCGGGTTAACTTAATTAATTACAACCATACCTTTTGTTGAGCTTGGTCAACGACGACACAAGACCTAGTTAGCACTTCCTCTTCTAATGTCCACGTATTACAACTCGACTGGTTTTTAAACCGTTCAAGAGTTTGACTGCTCCCCTAGCAAATTGTTAATTCTAACTTAATGTGCTGTCTCTACTCGATCAAGAAACAGGCTATGTAACAGTAAGGAAAAGAACGGCGACTAATGGAGTGATTTTTAATAGTACAACATTAAGTTTACAGCACGTATTACCAAATTAAACTATTGCATATATAATTCACTTAAATTAAAATTAAAATATTTATTTCCCAGTTTTGCAACTATTTTCTTTAATCACTTTTTTTTTCTTTTATTTCTTTTTATTTTCAAGATATGACTATGACATAAGAAGTCAGATGAACAAAATATGTAAATTTTATAACTACACATCGATCACACTTAAGACTGAAATGAATTATTTTTTATAAGAAAAAATAATAAAAATATAGTGGAATACTCTAAACTTAGTTCATACTTGGGAGTAAAAAAAAAAACAAATAATAATAATAATAATAATAATAATGAGGACTTTGTATAGCTCCTAATCTTTAGAAGCTCTAAGCGCTTTACAACATTAGACAACACCTATAAGATAAGAAACATAATAATATTATTACAAAAACAAACAACATGAAATTAGAAAAACATTTAAAAAATAAAAAAAACCAAACATGCTGAGAATCTTTCAGGTAGGAAACATTATTAGGTCTTTAAGTTTGTTCTTGCAGTTGAAATAAGTGAATTTTGAGAGCCTTCTTGAATATGATCACTGTGTCTTTGTGTCTAAGTTCAGTGGGCAATTCATTGCACGTTGCTGGGCCCTGGTATGCAAAAGAACGCTGTCCATATGACTTTGTAAGGGCTTCTCCCTACATTAGTATGCACAGTTATTTAGAAGTCAACTGACGAATAGGGGTATTCACTCTGCATTAGGTTAAAAATGCCCGGACCTCCATTTAAACAGCGATATCGATCCTACCTGATGTAGAGTATATAACTGGTGTATCCAATAAAGTTCTCTATCTGTCCGATAAAAGTTACCACTAGAGAGCTCTGGATCAAATTGAATGATTTCTATTATCTGATAATGACGACAGTTTATGCTATGGTTAGATAGGTTATAGTGTTTAGACACTGCTGAATATTGTTGCTCACGGATGTTCTTAAAGAGTTCTCATATTCTCAATTTGTAATTCCTTTTTAGTTTCACCTGTGTATTATTTGGCATATAGTGGACAAATGAGTAAGTAGATGGCATTTCCTGTCGTAAAAATGACCTCTTAATTTTGATTTAAGCTCGACGTTAGTAGTTGTACTGTTGTTTCAGATAGATCCATTTTCATGCAGAAACTTCAGACAACGTTCTCAGAACCAATAGTTTGTTTGCGAATGTTTTACCCGTCTGGCCTGAATGCGTACATGAAAACTAAGCTCTTATTTGTTGATTGCCTAATTTTGGAACCAAAGTAGTGAAGGGCGGGGGGGGGGGGGCTTTAGACGGACACTTGGAAAATACATTACGGCCACCACCACCCCACCCCACCCCCGGCACGTATACGGACAAAATTATGTTGCAATTGGAACATCAGGGACTGACTTGAATATGCGTGACTTTAGGGACACATAGAAACAAAATTAGGCAAGAGAGCAAATGATTTCGAGGCAAACTGAAAATATAAAATCGACTTTTAAAAAAATTAGGCAAGAGAGCAAATCTATACGAGACAGTGGAGTGGCCATGGAAAGGGTCGTTGGTTTGTTTTGTTAACACCATTCCGTTAACATAGAGGGCATCACATAGGTCTTATTCTCTTCCTCAAACTTCTTTTGACTTCGGGACCGTAGATGAGGACTCTCATCAGACAGCCTTGTCTCTCCATATAGATCCTTCTTTTTCCAAACGCTCGTATTGGTGATCCGGATGATTGTTCATGATGATTTGACATACATGGGTAAGTATGTACGGAGCAGCATAGACGATAGGAGAGTAGATGGTTTAACGTTAGTCCACAGCATGTGACGAAAACAGGTGAAGGGAATGACGTGAACGGTGGTTGTTTATAGTGGAAGAGCTGATGGAAACGGATTGAGTTTTTTCACCAATCCCAATACACGTTACAAAATTCAGTCACAGGGCAGAGCCTGTCTTCCAATCCGAAGAGAGCTGCCTGTGACTTCACCTTCCCTATATAGATGCGATTGCGTATGTGTGCAGTGAATCAATGCGACAGAGTTTTCCAACATGACGGAAACTAAGACGACGATGAATTGGGGTGCACCGGCCGTGGAGACGAGAAGCGATGACATAGCACCGCCTACCAAAGTCAACACGGTCCTACTTCCAGGAGAGGCCAATTTTAATTGGGATTTAGCGGATTTTCTCTCTTCTTCTCAAGAATTTGTTCCTGTACCAGCACCTTCTCCTTCCTTACCACACGTCGAGGATTTTAAGCAGAGACAGAAAGAGAATTTGGAGAAATTTTTACAGAAGCAGGAAGAAGCAGAACAAGCTTTTCTCCTTCAACAGCAACAGCAAGAAGAAGAAGAGGCAAGAAGAAGGAAACTACAGGAGGAAGAAGCAGCAGAGAAGATACAATGTCTAGCAGAAAAGGAGGACAGTGAAAGTCAAACAGTGACGGTACTCTTAGACATTTTGGCAGAGTTAAAGAATCTGAAACAAATGTATCAGACTTCATTAATACGACCCAAGAGAAAAAGACCTTCCCGAACCAAACAGCATAACCCTGTTACTTCAACTGAGATACCCACCCTAGTGATTTCTGCCAAATTATCAACAGGAGCAAGTCAAGAAGTAGGCCTTGGCCGTGGAAGAGGCTTAAGGCAGTTAAAGCTGATTGCTTTCCATTTCTGAGTTGTTGGGTTTTTTGTTTGTTTTTAAAACTTTTTTGTTTGTTTTTTTAAAACTTTTTCTGTTTGTTTTTAAAAACAAACAGCCAACGGTCCTTTTCAGGGCCACTCACTTCTTTCGAAAAATGATAGTATTCATTTTCGCAAAATTAGTTCAAACTCAAAATCCCTTTTTTGTTCCATGATGAACGTGTGTGAGTGCGTGAGTGTAGGTCCTTATTCTAAAAGTACAAAACCAAGAGACACTTACTTTTTCTGTTTAGTCTATTCTGGTACACATTTTACAATCCAATTCACAACACAGCACATCACTATGAAAAGTTCATAGACTTCTTATGTGTCTTTGTTCACTCTCTGCTTTTTAAAAATAAATTTCTTCACTTTTAGAGGTTATTCCTCTTCTTCCTCGGTTTCTTCTCGTTTTCTTTTCTTCTCCTTTTTATCTTTCTGGACGTGTCGGAGTAGTTCATTTTGCAAGGGTACCCATTCTTCTTCCTGTTATAAACTCCTCTCTTCCTCTTGCTCCTGTTGTTTCTTAGGTTAGTCTGAAGATCAATGTCCTTTCTCTCGACAGTGATAACAGGTATATTGACTTTTGTCTCTTCTGACACCTGTCTTGCTTTTTGACGGTCTGGACATTCTGTAGCCCAATGCCACTTCTTCTGAACGATATAGAAAATATCTTGACTTTTATCTCGGGGGGGGGGGTTAGTCCGTCGGCTTGTCTGAAGAAAACTTTCGTATGACACCTCGGAAAGCTCTGATCAGAAGTTCGATCTGTGTTGGCTCTTCCATCGTTCTGGTAGGTTTTAGACTGAAATGAATACTGGCGGGGAAGACACTAGCCCTTTATATATACACTTGCCTCACATGATATATCGGGGACCATGTCGTTTAAAATGTAGCCATTTGATTGTTTGCAGTCAAGATGAAACGATCGCGTCATTTCGTGGAGATAGAAGAAAGTAAGAGGCAGAAACGGGATTTATCGCCTCACACAGTAGCTGAAGTCTTGGCTCAGATTCATGCCAGCGAATTTGAAAATGACGTGAGTGAGCCAGAATCCAGACCCAGAGAGTGTACACTCGAACAAAGTCCACCACCACTAGTAAACCCTTAAAACTACTATCACATTCGAGAAACGGACATTCGCTCCTCTGGAAAATAGATCCACGACCTACACATACACTTTGACGTTTAAAGATTTCAACTCCGACGTACCTTTGGAGAATTCAGAAGAGTTCCTCACCAATGTGTGGGATTCTTTGTTAACGACACTGAAACGGCAATGTGAAGCCAAAGAAGACGGTCTTTTGAGACTTTCCATTCATCACCACAGTTTGAAGACCCCCGTTTGGATCGAGTATAGCAACCGGTAGAATTGACACCTTCCAAAGTCATCGATAAGATTCAACATGTGCAACAATCCAAAGACAAATTTCACATCACGATGGAAAAGCGACACTGTTCATGACCCACGTGTCTCTTCCCCAAGGGATCTGACGCAAAAAGTGTTACTGGTGGACGACCTTCGCAGCATCAAGCGCAGCATCGTCCAAATTAATAACCCTCAAGACCAGATGTATTTAGCCTGTGTCATCGTGATGAGACGACCGTATGCCGACAGGAACGACACGACAGAATGGAAAGAGCCTAGCAAACTATTCAAAAATCGAACCGAGCGAAACAACGAAGATAAGCAGAACTCCTGTTACAGCAAGCTTGGATATCCAAACACACACCCTGTGACACTCCTGAAATACAAAAATTGCAAGACGTCGTGGAAACACGCTACACCTTGAAATTACACCATCAAGAAGTGCACGGACCTCTGTTGTTTCGAGGCAAACATTTCAAAGACGGAAAATACATTCACGTCTATCATCACGATGAACGTTTTGATACCATTACCAGTATCGTTACATTTATGGGATACAGTTATTACTGTGAGAAATGTGACTATGGCTATAACAATCGAAGGCGAAACAAGCATTGCGGACACAAATGTGAGGGATGTTTGGCCTCTAAACCCTGTCTTGACGAAGGACAAGAACGATTGCATTGTCTTGCTTGTCAGCGAACTTTTGTCAGCCATGCTGGTTACCAACAACATTTGAAAGCACAAGGTTCACTGCGGAAAAGTGCTTGTCACCTGCTGCGATTGTACCCTACTTGTGGACAAATGATAGGAAGCAATATTGCCAAGGCTCATGTATGCTCAAGAAAGAAACGATGTCACATTTGTTACCAAATCGTGGACTTGGAACACGAATACTACATTCAGAAACACCATTCCAAACATCAAGAGGAAGACGATGACCAGAAGAAGAAAGGGAATTTCATCTTTTTCGATTTCGATTGCATGCAAGAGACTGGCATTCACATTCCTCATTTATGAGTGGTTCATCGAGCGTGCGATAAGTGCATCCAAGAGCCTATTTATAGCCATTGTCCTCAGTGTAGCAAGATTCCTGGACTCAGGAAGGCATTTTCGCAAACTACGTGGATGTCTTCTTGAAACTGAAACAAGAAGCCAGTGGCTATTCTTCCTGGTATTACACTCCCAAAGACCAAAAAAAAAAAAACATTCCTGGGAGCAGGAAGGCATCACTTTAGACCACATCGAGAAAAACGAATGAAGGCGATAGTTTGCTAAAGTGATGATTCACGACAAAACCAAATACATGAAACACGTGAACATCGTTGGTGAGGACTTGATCCTGGTCAACTACGAATACCAACTGGACTTTGTAGAAGCCGAGGAATTTGGAAATGTCATCATTGCGACCTACGTGACAGCCCTTGCTCGCTAATAATTGTACGTAGTTTTAGAACTGTTAGGTGACCGTGTCCTGTAGTTTGATACGGACAGTTGCATCTTCATCGATCGTCTGGGTCACCGGCACCTTGACATCGAAGGAGACCGTTCAGGAGCCTGGACGGACGAGCATCCCGACGACGAGATTCTAAGTTTTGCTAGTGGCTGTCCTAAACATTACGGCTATGAATACTGAGACAAAGAAGGAGAAGTGCACACCGAGTGTAAAGTGAAAGGATTTACTCTCAGTTATTGCACCAGTCAGGTGGTGAACTTCGGGATCTTGAAAGAAGCCTTGCAGTGTGGCAAGGATCAAGGATCAAGATTTTAAAGTGACCATATACCAACCTCACAAGATTGTACGTTTACCCACTCACCAAATCGTCAGTCGGCCTATAGACAAAGTCCATCGAATTGTGTACCAAAAGCGAGTGCGGCTTCCCAGTCACTTAACTTTACCGTATGGACATGCCGCTATAATAAAATGTTCCAAGAGGATATCCACAGACAAGAAGGATGATTCAACACACCAAGATTCGAGTGAGAGACCCACTGAGAACTCCAAGTTCAAACCATACCATTTTCCTTTCTTCTTGCCTGATTATTGTAATCGTGTCCGTCGATTGGAAACGTTTAAAAATGGCCCACGGATAAGGAATGATTACCTACTGCGAATATTTTAGCTAGAACAGGACTTGCCTACTTGGGACCAGAGACTGGATGTAGAGGCTGTAAGAACATTACACACTGTCCCTAGGACACCTCTGTTACCAAAACCTTGTTGTACAGAGACTTGCTTATAGTCCACTTTGATCGTATTGATGTGTATTGTATCACTGTATTTAACCATTTGGCTATTATGTATTTGTGTATTTCGTGTTGTTCCATTTTTTCAGACGAAACCGAATTTGTCAAACTTTGATCTAACATAAACATCATTTGATCGATCGTCCACCTCAGTGGATCATGTGGTGTTACAAAAAGTGGCAATCGGCGTACAGTCTCTTGCGAGAAAGTCAAGACGATTCCATCGAGTTTGTAGAAGACATTCCTATTCTTATTTGTGACTTTTCAAGAGATTTATATTAGCTATATCAAGTTGCATTTTTAAGAAACGTTTAGTACTGTATGATTCTTATCGGGCACGGGTACGTTTACTTCTGAACATTTGTATTATCTTTTAATTATTGTGCCGATAATGTAAGCTGTATAATTTACCGTATACGACGTGATTACGGTTTATCGTATATGCCCGTGTCATGCATACTACACGGTGTTAGATGTATTTTCAGCTGATTGGAGTCGCATCTGTATAGCTGATTGGAGTCGTGGCTTTAGATTTGATCGGAGTCGACGTGGTACCAGCTGTAGAGCTAAACATGTAAGTTGACCGTAGCAGTTGTAAAGCTGAACCATTGCAGATGTAGTGCTGAGTCGACAATGTTGCTGGTCGAGTAGCAGGTGATCGGACGTTGGTGGCCGATTGCTGATTGCTTGATTGACCAAGGAATTGAATAGTGGTCGTTCACGACCTGGAATACTGACTGTTAGATTGACCAGTGGGACTGGAAGCAAAGTATACTGGAGACGGAGTGTGTAACTCCATACATGTAATCTTTTAGCCGTGGACTCATGGGGGGGGGGGGGGGGGGTCTGTAATACCCAATGTTTTCGGGTTGTAAAGATATTTGGTATATTTGTCCCTTCGTTTTCATCATCTAACTATTTGAGTAAGATACCTCAATTTTTCACTAGTTGAGTGAATACATTTTATTATATGAGTAAAGTATCACATCTTTAAATACTTGAGTAAAACACATTCTTTACGTCGTTTGAAATCACTGTGAATCGATCACATTTATCCTTGTACTGTGTAAGGTCGTTTATTTGTATTTTCATTTGTGTCATTGTTAGGTTCGTGCGGATTTTGTTAACTCGTCCAATATTGGGATCTTATGCACGCACATATTAATCATAAATATTTTCCCATTCAAGTCATTCATCATTACACACTGTATTTATATCACCATCAAAAGTGTTATGTTGTAAATCCGAAATCCAACCCGGTTATTTTGTTACAACGGAGGAGTTCAGAAATTGTATCGTGCTGCCAAAACTCAGCTGAAAAGTGTCCGTTTAACTCAAGTGCAACGATTTTGACAAGAACAAGCCACTTACACTTTACACAAACCCATTCAACGAAAATTTTCCAGAAGTCTCGCTCGAGTGGAGGGCATCAATCATCAATGACCAGCCGATTTATCCGACGTCCCTCATTTGGCCACCTACAATCGTGGCGACAAATAGTTGTTTTGTGTCATCGACGTCTTTTCCAAATTTGCCTGGCTCGTATCATTGACTTCCAAATCAAGCTGTGAAATAGTGCGAGCCCGCAAACTGGTATTGAAACAAAGCGGACGTCACCCTCTTCGATGGCAAACTGACAAAAGCACCGAATTTCTCAACTAAGCTTTCCAAAAAGAATTAAAGAAACGTGACATTCATTTTTTCACCACCGAGACTCCCGAAACAAAAGCCAGCATTGTGGAACGTTTTCAACGCAACTTGAAAGAACGCATGTGGAATTATTTCACACATCATGACACTCTCAAGTACATTGACATCTTACCCTACCTGGTCCAAGCGTACAACCAATTTTATGATAGGTGCATTGGAGGTGCCCCCCAAGAAGTGAATCCTGGCAAACAAATGACTGTTTTGAGAGTATTGGCAGTAGGAGATTGGGTCCACATTGGCAAAACCAATCACACTTTCGACAATGGTTACTTACCCAACAGGATCACCGAATAGTTTCGTGTTATTGAACGAGTGCGATGACCTCATTTTGCCGTCTATAAATTGGAAGACATGAACGGGGAAGTGTTAAAAGGAACGTTTTACTTACCCTAGTTGCGACGCGTAACTAAAAAAGAAGATGAAGTGTATGACATCGAAAGCATTCTTGAACGAAGAATCCGAAATGTGGGAAAACGAAGTCTTAACCATGTCAAAGTACGTTGGAATGGATATCCTCCCAGTTTTCGTTCTTGGATTGACTTTTCGCAAGTTATTGACTATAACAACGAAGTAACCATCACGACCTTCAACACAGCCTCAACCGCCACCACCGCAGTGACCACTCCGACACCGAGATCTCTGCAAGATCTACAAAACAACCTTCGTGGGTGTGGTGTGGGGAACGTGTGCCTAAATCGCAAATCGTCTGTTTCTACCAAATCTGTGTGGTGTATTGTGTCGTCGGTGCTGACATTGTCAATGTGAGTTTGCAACAAGGAAACAAACATTTATGGACTATTTTACTGATCAGTTTCATTGGTTACCTTCTTCCCAATCCTTCCCTGAAATACTCCTCAAAAAGTAAAAGCAGGAGTCTTGCGCTTAACGTCAGTCACCCTTCCAGCAACAATAATCCTCTCCTATTACTTCGAGTGACCGCTCGGTCAGCATAACTCTCGAATTATGAAGAGCAACAACCAATTTAACTTAATGTTACCCAGTGACAGTTCCATGGATGTGTTTCCCGACAACACACTATGCTGTTACAAGACCACATTATCTCAGGCCATCCAATTAGATCACAAAGCCCATTGGGTAGTGGGTTTGAGGGAAATCGTTCACCCTACACAAATCAAAGACATCGTCGAAAATCAAAACACAATTGAGGTATATGTTCATGACCAAGATTTACAAAAATTCTTGAATCAGAATCCTATTGCAAATAACTCTTTGCTACAAGAGAACTCCAACACTGAATTGGGTACCTATGGTTTGATAATCCCTTCAATTTATTATTTTAGAAGTCAACGTTTGGTGAACACGATTGCTACCAAGTTCAATGTCGTGTTTTGGAGAAGAAGTGTCACCATCGAGTACCGTAAAGTGCCTCGTCGCCTACTAAGCAAACTTTTTGAGAGCAAAATGACGTCAATTTTATTTTGTTCTGAATTGTTCGAGATTTTGTATGGGGACACTAAATTGAGGACGAATAAGGAGGAAAAAGGCATATTACCAGTTGTTTACGACAACTTGAGTTTTGCGTCATTGCTTAGAGCCCCTGTAGAAATGAACCAAGGATTAAATTTGATTTTTGTGTACTCTGGTGTTATTGAGTACAACGTGTTGAGACACACCCGTACCGTTACTGTGTGTGATTTCTTTCAAAGTGGATTCTGCCACGAACTCTAATGAGGTAGGCGGAAATACCTATTATATTCACCGCGAATTTATACATCCTCACTATTTGCCTGTCAGTAAGTCGTATTTCGACACTGTCAACATTGCTATGAAAGGAGATCTGGAAAAAAATAGTCCATTCACCAAAGGAAAAGTCACGGTGAAACTCAGGATTCGCTCTACAGTGAGGACATGGTTCGGAGATATGTTGGAAACGGCCTTTCGTTCGGTGGCTCCTGTGTTGAAACGATGGTGACATAATGATTGCACGCCTTGAAAGATGCCGCATTGACGCAAGGCAAATAATTTCTCATCGATAAACAAAACCCAAAAGAAGCTTTCTTGAGAGCCGAAAACTATCTTGCTTCAAACTTCTATAAATGCCCTGGACGCTGCCGACGTCAGTCATTCCTGCTTCCCTGGCGCCACAGCAAGGAGAGTGCAAATAGAGAGTCGAAAATATCCCTTCAGAAGCCTTCACACTCATAAAGCTTGAAAGACTAAGAAAAAAAGAACCGTCCGAGACTTAGACGTTTTTGATTATTACAAAAATTATACACCGTGAGTCTTGCGCCTGTTCCTGTTCCAAGTCGAAACTGGATCTGTCTGCCATGCCACCGACCATAATGACCAAGCTAGAATCCCAGTGGGTAGAATTTCATCTCGTCTCATCTTTGACGGATTCAGTTCTCATCGATTTAAATAGCAGGTACTTGAAAGTGAGAGTGATCGACACCGACATGGACGACGACGATGCAGTAGCTCCCGTCAATAATTTCATGCATTCCTTGTTCAGTAAAGTGGATTTGTACTTGAATAACAAACTGGGAAGCATCAGCAAGGATATTTACCCTTACTGAATGTACCTGGAGAATCTCTTGACATACGGAACAGAAGCCAATAATACCCATCTGGATGCCTGCGTGGTATGGAAACCTGACAAAACGACCAAGTTCAACAGCATTACGATTGCTGGGACAATCAAAAGGTACCTGGATTTAACGACCGAAGAAAGGAAATCAAAGCAAGCCGTAGTTTAGAACTGATTGATCGCTTGTATTTGGACATGTGGTTGCAAGAGATGCATTTGCTGAACGAAGTGTATGTCCGCCTGAGACTGAATCACAACAGTACGGCTTTCCATTTGATGAGTGCATGTGATGACACTTACAAAACTGTCATCCAAGAAGCCAGAGTCTACGTGCGACACGTGGAAGTGCTACCTAAAGTAGGGCACGACATCAGTCACACTTTGAGCAGAACGACCGCCAAGTATCCGATACAACGCGTGGAAGTGAAAACTTTCATCATTCCCACTGGACATCAATCCATGATCTAAGATCATCTGTTCCAGGGACAGTTACTCAAGCGTTTAATCATTGGCATGTAGCCTTCAACGGAGACTATCCTTTCGAGTTTAAGCATTACAAAATGAGTCGCGATTTGAAAACCTTGTGTACCAGGCCTTTTGAACCTAAGTTGGTAACGAGAAGAATTACTTGAGATCATACTTGTCCCTGTACGAAGCTACCGGACAGTTAGGGACCAACACAAGTCACGGTATTACGTATTATGATTATGCAGGAGGCTACGCATTGTGGGATTTTGATTTCACCCCAGACCAAGGCAGCGACGAGGGGAATTTCCACCCTATAAAATCAGGCCAAATTGCAATCCCACATCTAGACCACACGGTGAACGTCCTCTTGTACGCGGAGTTCGACAATAGATAAAAATCAACACTTTGAGATAAGTTATTCTAGACTATTAGAAGCTATGGAGGACACTTATCCCTCTTTGAATGGTGGAGAATCTATGGACATGGAGTAGGAAGCAGAAATGGAATTGGCAGAAGAACCCAAAGACAAAGACGAAGAGGTCGTAGTGATGAATTCCAGATGTCCAAAACAAGAACAACATTTAGTCTCCTTTTATCTGAAAACCTGGCAGAGAAATAAATATCGAATTGATCAAAAAAGATGCTATGGATGTCAAAACGATCATCCCAGTCAATTTGAACGTGATAGATGTATGATTATGAGTCAAGAAGAAAAATTGGACGAATATCTGGAGGACATTTGTGGTCTCATCTCGGAAGAAGCGGTGTTGCATCAGTGGTATAAAGATTTACGTCATCATTCTTCTCCCCCATTGATTGCTCTAGAGACCCATCACATCGAAGCTTTCTTGGCTCGGAGTGCAGAGACGAAGCAAAGAAACGGTTACTTGTCAGAGATTTTTAAGCAAAATTTCAGGCTTGAATTAGTGACTTATCATTTTCTGTGATAAGATAAGAAAAAAATACATGGGAACTTTATTACCTTTTAAACAACAATTCCTACACTGCTTTTTGGAATCCTGTGATGTGTGCTAAATATGAACGTCCTCATCGCAAACTTCAAGGCCATCAAGTTGATGACATTTACACGGACGACAGTCATCTCCCAGAAATCCACTGGATAGTCCTCTCCTTTCCTCGTGATGGTTGTGTTGAGTATTTTGATTCGTATGGATTTCCGCCTTTGAAAGACATCATCACCTTTATGAGAAGAAATGTCTAGACGAGATGATTAAATAATGTGAAATTACAAGGCACAGATTCCATGATGTGTGGACAATATTGTGTGTATTTTCTTCAATAACGCATTATTGGATATCCCTTTGAATATTTAGTGACTTATTTTGATCATAGCTCTTCTAGAAACGATGACAGAAATATAGATGGTTTTGTGCTCATTTTGGCTATCTTTTGTGTTTTGCTATGAAACGTAGTGTACATCAATGACCTAATCACCTGCCTTAGTGGGAGTCTAACTTCACTTCACAACGTTGTCAACCTTACCAAAAAATAATTTGTTTGTTTGTTTTATTGTTAATTGTTTGTTGTTTCAATACAAAGTGTTGTGTTTTGAAAACACTGTCTGTCGTTTGTTTTCAAACACTTTGTGACTATACATACTCTTTGACTTCTCTCTATCCCTCACCATAAAGATCAGCTACCATAGTGTTCCAACCCTACAAAACTCGTAGGGATGTTTTCCATCGCCTCCGCGCTTGAACCATATAAAGCGAGGCAGTCTCCAGTCTGACCATCGATTGTTGACTCTTCAGCCTATGAAGATGCCTTCCAATTTAGTAAACTAAACGAAGCTTACGTGCATTTGTATCGTGTCAGGCAAAGTCTGAAACCCTTGCTTGAAGAGATAGAGAATATCAGTATGCTGCAAGTGGCGGAAGACTTGACAGAAGAGGTCTTCAGAGAGGAAATCAGAGCAGTAGCAACAACAGCATGAACCAGACATAGGTTTTGTCGACTGCCGTGTGGAAGGAAAAGCGGGCCTTATGCCGTGTGAAAGACTGTCGCCAGATGGGAATGCAATCCTAGACGATAAAAGATTGCCATAAATCCCAGTCCACAAAAACGCTCTTTCGAGAGCTAACCCAATACTCCAAAAATTACATATTAGTCCAATTGACATATATTTGTGTATTTTTGTTTGTCTGTACGTTAAAATACAGAATGGTGTCTATAAGCACTTCGATTCTTTGTTTTAGTTCCAAACAATAGAAGTGTGTCTATAAGCACTTTGTTTGTCTCTAGGTTAAAAAATAGAATGGTGTCTATAAGCACTTCGATTCTTTGTTTTAGTTCCAAACAATAGAAGTGTGTCTATTAGCACTTCGTTTGCGTGGCTTGGCAAATAGTCTGTGTTTTTGTTTGTAGTTAGTGATTGTAGGTTAAGAAAAGCGAGTGAGTGTTTCTTTTACGACTGCGCGTTCCACCTGTAAGATAGTAATGTGGGTCTTGTGAGATTTGGTGTCAGGGGGATGTTTTCTTTCACTTGTTTTCCTTCACGTCTATGCTTTACATATATAAAGGAAAGCGTTCCTCAGTCTGGCTATGATTCCATTCACCTTGAGACCGAGCAACAGTAGTAGTGAATAGGGATACTTTACGGACAATGGGAATTAGCATTAAAAACACCCCTGGGACACTTTACGGACAATGGAAATTTAACATGGCGAAAAATCGTGGGATACTTTACGGACAAGGGGAATTAACATGGCTAAAAAATCGTGGGACACTCTACGGACAAGGGGAATTTAACATGGGATTTTTTTTTAAAAAAAAAAAGGGGTAGGCAATAGAAAGGCTATCTCTTTTCGAGAAATATGACTGGCCCTGAAAAGGGCCTTTGGTTTATGTTAATATGCCCTTAACATAAAGGGCATTTGCGACATCTTCTTTTCCTCAAACTTCGTCTTACAGCAGGGCCATACATCAGAGTCCTCTTGAGGCAACCTTGTCTCTCTATATAGACTCTTCTTATCCACAGGCTGCTGTTGGTCCTGTGGACAACGGTCCACTTGGATCGGACATACATGAGCATGTCCGTCCTGAACATCATTGTTGACACAAGGGTTGAAGATTCAACGTCTGTCCACATGTTGAGGCTCCGAGAATAGGTGAATCAATGCAGTGAACGGCGCTTATTTATAGGGACAGGAAGGATTGAAACGGATTGAGTTCATTCACCAATCCGAACACGCGTTACAGAATTCAGTCAGCCCGCATCCAATCCGAAGAGAGTAGTCTGTGACGTCACGTAGTCTATATAGATTCGCTAGCGCTTGTGTGCAGTCAATCTATGCGACAGTGATTCAACATGACGGAAACTCAGAAAACGATCCATTGGGGTGCACCAGCAGGGGAGACTGGCCAAGGGAACTCGGACTTACTTTCAGAAGAGGTGAATTGGGATTTTGTGGATTTTCTCTCCTCGCAAGAATTTGTTCCGGAACCTTCGTTACCTTCTTCATTACCGCAAGTGGAAAATTTTAGACAGAGACAGAAAGAAGAATTGGAGAAATTTATACAACGACAAAAGGAAGCGGAACAGGCTTTTCTCCTACAGCAACAGCAACAAGAAGAAGAGGTAAGAAAAAAACAACAGCAGCAACAGCAAGAAGAAGTAGCAGCAAAGAAACAAGAGGGTGAAAATCAAACGGTCACGGTACTGTTGGACATTTTAGCGGAGTTAAGAAGTCTGAAACAAATGTATCAGACTTCTTTATCACGACCGAAGAGAATACGACCTTCCCGAGCTAAACACGTCAACCCTGTGACTAAGCCTACCGTACCACCCTTAGTGATTTCAACCCAATCATCATCAACATTACGCAGTCCAGAAGTAGGCCTTGGCCGTGGCAAAGGCATAAGGCAGTTAAAGTTGATTGCTTAAACTCACCCTTTCACCATGAAGAAAAAAAGGCCCTTTTCAGGGATACCCACATTTCTCGAAAAGAAATACAATTTCAATTTGCCAATAACTCAAAAAAAAATAAACCCCACCCATTTTACCCTTATAGTACGTGTCTGTGTATGAGTGCGTGAGTGTACGTTCTTATTTTAAAATCACAACTCAAAGACACTTACCTTATATCATTCATTTATTCTTTTCTCCATTTTTTACAATCCAATTCACAATTCACAACACATCACTTTAATAAAAAGTTCATTGACTTCTTCTTTCTCCTTGTTTAGTCTCTCTGTTTCTTGAATTTCTTCACTGTCTTTTCCTCATTTTCTTCCCTTCTTCTTTTCTTCTTCTCCTCTTTCTTTTCCTCTTGTAAATAGAATTGTCTTTTTTCTTCCTCTAAAGAATCCCTCTCTTCTTTCGAAGAATCCCTCTCTTCTTCTGAAGAATCCCTCTTTTCTTCTGACTCCTCTTGTTTCTTTTTTGGGCAATCTGGAGACCAATGTCCTTTTTCTTGACAATAATAACAGGTATCTTGACTTTTGTCTTTTTTAGTCCCTGTTTTTGTTCTTTTTTGACGGTCTGGACACTCTGAAGACCAATGCCCTTTCTTCTGACAGATATAGCAAGTATCTTGACTTTTATCTCGAAAGGAAGGAGAGTAGTCTGTCGGCTGGTCTGAAGAGAATTTTCTAATGACCCCTCGCAAAGCTCTGACGAAACGTTCCATCTGGTTAGTCTCTTCCATCGTTGTGCTCGGCTTGAGAGTGAAATGAATAGTGAAAGGACAAGACACACACCCTTTTATATACGCTGGTCTGCTATGACTATAAAGTAGCTCATGGTGTTTGAACTTGAGTCATTTGACTTTTTGCTTTCAAGATGAAACGATCCCATTCATTCGAGAAGAAAGAAGAAAGTAAGAGGCAGAAACGTGATCTATCGCCTCGAACCAGGGCTGAAATCTTGGCACAAATTCATGCCAGTGATTTTGAAGAGGACATGAGTGAACCAGAATTTGAAACCTCTAAACCAAGTTCACCACCCTTAGTCAACCCTGAAAAATACTATTCCATTCGAGAGACGGAAAAGCGCTCCTCTAGAAAATTTAGAACCACGGCTTACAAATACACGGTGAAGTTTAAAGATTTCAAGTCCGAAGTACCGTTAGAGAAAGCAGAAGGGTTCATCACCGGAGTGTGGGATTCTTTGCTCACCGCACTCAAGCGACAATGTCAACCCAAAGAAGACGATCGCTTGAGACTTTCCATACAACACGACGGTTTGAAATCCCCTGTTTGGATCGAGTTTAGCACCCCTGCAGAATTGACTGCTTCCAAAGTCATGGACAAGATTCAACACGTACAACAATCTAATGATCAGTTTGACATCACCGATGGTAAAGCCACACTGGACATGACCCACGTCTCTCCTCCTCAAGGGACAGGACGCAAAAAGATGTTATTGGTGGACGACCTTCGCAACACCAAAAAGAGTCTCGTCCGAATTGACAACCCTCATGACCAGATGTGCTTAGCCCGTGCCATCGTGGTGGGACGAACCTATGCCAACAAGAACGACACGGTAGAATGGAAAAGAACCTGGGACACTATTCAACGTTCCGACCGAGCCAAACAACGAAACGAAGCAGAACTCCTGTTACAACAAGCCGGACATTCCAAAGACACACCCTGTGGCATTCCTGAGATGCAAAAATTGCAAGATGTCCTAGCTCCACGATACACCTTGAAAGTGCACCCTCAAGAAATGCGCGGACCTCTATTGTTTCGAGGCCAAGATTTTAAGGACGGAAAATACATTCATGTTTATCATCACGATGACCATTTCGATACCATTACCAGTATCACCGGATTCCTAGTATACGGTTATTACTGTGAGAAATGTGACCATGGTTATAATAATCGAGAGCAACACAAGCATTGTGGATTGAAATGCTCAGGATGTTTGGCCTCTTCACCCTGTCTGAGCGAAGAACCAGTGCCTTGTTCCACTTGTCTGCGCACGTTTGTCAGCCCTACCTGTTACCAACAACATCTGAAAACGCAAGGTTCACAGAAGAAATGTGCTTGTCAACTCCTGAGATTGTGCCCTACGTGTGAACAAGTCATATGTACCAATGCTGCCAAGGCACACGTATGTCGAGGAAAGAAAAAATGTCACATTTGTCACCACATCGTGGACTTGGAACACCAATGTTACGTGCAAAAATACCAACCCCCACCAGAGAAAGAGGATGGTCACAAGAAGAAAGGCAATTTCATCTTTTTCGATTTCGAATGCATGCAAGAAACCGGCATTCACATTCCTAATTTTTGCGTGGCTCATCGAGCGTGCGAGAAGTGCATTCAAGAACCTATCTTCAGTCATTGCCCTCACTGCAGCAAGATTCCCGGAGGGCGTGAAAAAATCTTTCGGGGACCGAACACGTTAGCCGATTTTGCCCAATGGGTCTTAGACCCCGTCGACAAGACGTGGAGCCAAGAGGACATCGAACGTTACGGAGATTGTCATCGCCATGCCACGGTGATGGCTCACAATTTCTCCGGATACGATGGACAGTTTCTTCTCAGATACTATACGGAACAAGGCACCGAGCGTCCTAAAGTGACTTTGAACGGGGCCAAAATCATTTTCATGCAAGTGGGACAAGTGCAGTTTAAAGATTCGATGAGTTACTTGGCCATGCCTTTGAGTCGAATGCCTAAAACGTTTGGAATGACAGAAATGGCTAAAGGGTACTTTCCACACTTTTTCAATACGGAAGCCAATCAACATGCCGTTCTACCCCATTTGCCTGAGGCTCACTATTACGACCCCGACAACATGCGTACCGAACAACGAGAAGCTTTCTACGCTTGATACCAGGCTCACGCCTCGGACCCTTTCGACTTTCAGGAAGAAATGCTAAAGTATTGTCGTTCCGACGTGGACATTTTACGGCGTTGCTGTGGAAAATTTCGAGAACTGTTCATGGAACACGGAGGGGTCGATCCTTTGAAAGAAGCTTGCACCATTGCCAAAGCGTGTTCCTTAGTGTACCGCCAACGATTCATGCCTGAAAACACCGTGGCTGTCATCAGTCCTCAAACGACCCACTTTGTCAAACGTCAATACTCGGTCAAAGCCCTACGTTGGTTACATTACTTGTGCGACAAGGAAGACAAGTGGATTCAACATGCCCGCAACGGAGGGGGCGAAAAGACCATCGGAACGCATTCGGTCGATGGCTGGGACTTAGAAAACCCCAAGATCGTGTACGAGTTTAACGGTTGCTTATTTCACGGATGTCCTGTTTGTTACCCTGACCGTGGCACTAAAAATCAGTTTTTACAACGAACCATGGAAGACTTGTACCAGGACACTTCTCAGCGACGCCTAAAGTTAGAACAGCAAGGATACCAAGTGGTGGAAATGTGGGAACACGAGTACGATCACCGTATGAAAACCGATCCCGAGTTTAAACGCCTCGTGGAAAGTTACCAGTTCATGGACCCGTTGAACCCGAGGGATAGTTTGTACGGAGGAAGGACCAATGCCACCTGTTTGCTGTACCAAGCCGACGAAGAGAAAGGAGAAGAAATCAAATACTTGGACGTGTGTTCGCTGTATCCCTACGTGTGCAAATATTGTCGCTTTCCTGTAGGGCACCCGCAATTGCTGACGGAACACATCGACCTGAAAAACATTCGACAATACGAAGGCTTGATCAAGTGTAAAGTTTTGCCTCCCACGAACCTATACCATCCCGTCTTACCTCACCATTGTCAAGGCAAACTGATGTTTCCCTTGTGCCGTACTTGTGCCGAAACGTGCAACCAAGACCAACCTTGCCATCACAGCCAGGAAGAACGGGCCTTGACGGGAACCTGGGTCAGCGTAGAATTGTTCAAAGCTCTGGACATGGGATACCAACTGTTAGAAGTGTACGAAATTTGCCACTTTCCCAAGACACAACAATACCACAAGGGTGACCCCACGCAGAAAGGCATTTTCGCAGACTACGTGGATGCCTTTTTGAAACTGAAGCAAGAAGCCAGCGGCTATCCTTCCTGGTGTCACACTCCCGAAGACCAAATACAATTCAAAGAGAAATACTACGAACAAGAAGGCATCACTTTAGACCACATCGAGAAAAACGAAGGCAGGCGATCGTTTGCCAAAGTGATGTTAAATTGCTTGTGGGGTAAAATGGCACAACGACCGTGTTTACCCAAGACGGAATATTTGACAGAACCTTCCCGCTACTTCAAGATGATTCACGACAAAACCAAATACATGAAACACGTGGACGTCGTTCGAGAGAATTTGATCTTGGTCAATTACGAAGAAGATCTGGACTTTGTACAAGACGACCCTTTTGGAAATGTCATCATTGCGGCTTACGTGACAGCCCATGCTCGCTTAAAATTGTACGAAGCTTTAGAACTGTTAGAAGAACGCGTCCTGTACTTTGACACGGACAGTTGCATTTACATCCATCACCCGATTCAACATCACCCTAACATCGAAGGAGACCGTTTAGGAGCCTGGACAGACGAGCATCCCGACGACAAGATTCTAAGTTTCGTCAGTGGTGGTCCCAAAAATTACGGCTACGAATACCGGGACAAACAAGGAGAAGTGCACACGACGTGCAAAGTGAAAGGACTGACTCTGAATTATCGTACCAGTCGAGTGGTCAACTTTGGGGTATTGAAAGAAGCCTTGCAATCGGGAGAGGATGGAAACTTTAAAGTGACCACTTACCAACCGAACAAGATTGTACGTTTACCCACTCACCACATCGTCAGTCGACCTTTGGAAAAAGTTTATCAAATCGTGTACCAGAAGCGAGTTCGACTTCCCAATCATTTCACCTTACCGTATGGACACGTTGGTATAAAACATTGGTTGTAAGAGGATAGCCACTCACCAGAAAGATGACTTCGCCACAGCAAGAATCGAGTGAGAAACCCGATGAGAACTCCAAGTTCAAACCCTACCATTTTTCAGTCTTCTTACCTGACTATTGTGATTGTGCCCGTCGATTGGACACGTTTCAGAAATGGCCTGCGGATAGGGAAGGATTACCTTCTTCGCATGTTTTAGCTAGAACAGGATTTGTCTACTTGGGACCTGAGTCAGGATTGGGATACGAGGTACAGTGTTTCGCTTGTGGACTGAAGTTACGAATGGATCTATGTATCTATAAAGATTCAGCTATTCTGGAACATACTCGATGGTCTCCGCACTGCCCTTACCTTTATATGGCCTTTCCACCCATTACACTACGGTACAATGTTGACGGTACCTTAGAGACGGTACCTTCCGAAACAAGACATAAAAAACGTAAAAAAGGAAAGATGTACAAGCTGGAGACTGCATTGCGACTAGTATAAAAAGGGGGCTATGGTCAAGATCGATAGTTCATTGTGACTACCAAGACCGAGCGAACAAGATGAATACTTTGAAAAAGACATCGTTCCAGTTTGGGGATTGTAAAAAAGTTGTAGCTTCCTCTAGTGTGACTAATATTGGATGGATAAGACCCATGCATTGCGACGGAAAATGTCCGGAAGGAAACTGCGATTGTCCATGTGGTTACCATTGTAATTGCGTAACGGAGTTTGCAGACGAGTGCGATTGTGAGCCTTGCGATGGATACGATGCTGTACCTTGTGACCTGAGCGATGCCGTAAAGCATCATGGGAACTTTGTTCTCACTGCCCCTGTCATGGAAAGTGATGCTGTGCGTGTCAAACCTGAGGGATGCGAAAGCGATGCCGCTCGTCCTCTTGGACATTTTACCGGGTTTAAAGGGGAATGTCGACCTTCACGTTTACCTCCCTACGGATGTCATCCAGCCCTGAGCAAACTCCTACCCATGTCACTCAACCCTCATCGAAACGAACCTGTGAAAGACGAATATTCGTTTCCTGTGCGTTTGTCGGAATACTGCGACTTTGAAAATCGTCTTCAATCGTTCAAAGGAAAATGGCCTAAGTATCTGGGAGGACCGACCCCCGAAGAATTAGCCAGAGCCGGATTTTTCTACTTGGGCGAAGGAGATAAAGTCAGGTGCTTCAGTTGCGATGTGACACTTCACCACTGGGAACCGCAAGATTCGGCCTACGTAGAACATGCTCGATGGTCACCGAATTGTCATTACTTACCCTTAGTGGGACCGAGACATTGAAGTAACTTCTTACCATAATAATTTGTTCATGGATACTTTACAAGAGAACATTCGTGCTTTGCCTGTGGAGTTGAGAGAACGCATTTATCGAGAACTGGTCAAAATACAAGTGAAACGTAAAGAACAATTGCATCCGTTACGTCACCGGTGTTTGAACCACTGGTACCTGAAGGCTATACAAGGATTGATTGAGTTGAAAGTGTTCCATTGGACAGACATTGATCAACGACCTCCTGGTTATAAAAAGGAATGGTTTGGTATGGACGATTCTATCTACTACATTGTAAACGTACTACATCGAATTCCAGAGGAAGAGTTAACGAATTACCAACATCTTTCACGCAATGTCAACTTGGTGAAAGAGGAAACTTCTGAACGAATTGTAATGTGTAGATTAGTGGTGAAACGATTTAGATTCGACAATGAATTAAAACCATGTTTGTGCAAAGAGTACATTTCTTGTGTCAGACCAAAGAGGATTTAGTATGACCTATTCATGGATACTTTACAAGAGAACATTCGTGCTTTGCCTGTGGAGTTGAGAGAACGCATTTACCGAGAGCTGGTCAAAATACAAGTGAAACGTAAAGAACAATTGCATCCGATACGTCACCAGATCTTTAACCACTGGTACCTGAAGGGTATAAGAGAACTGATTCGTCAGAAATTCTTTCAATGGTTAGACATTGTTCAAAACTTTGAGGTCGCTAATGATCGACATGTTCATGATTATGGTTACTTCGAGATTCACCTAGTGCAACGCATTGAGGAAGACAAGTTAAAGGATTACAAACATATTTTACGTGGAATCTGCTTAGCGGAAGAGGAAACACCTAAACGAACTCTGACGTTTCGGTTACAGTATGCAAGATTTAGATTCCCTACTGGAGAACGAAGATCTCTGGCTAGAAAGTACGTGTATTGCATCCAAAAAAAAGAGAATATAAAAACAGGCTGCCATGCCACGGTTTATGTCACATGTCATCCAACAGATTCCATGGAAGGAACTCAATGACCATATTCAAACCGTGGATCATTACCATCAATTATTACAAGAATTGTATCCATTTAATTTGGGACGACAAGTGGTGTGTGTCTTAGTGACTTGTTTTCTGGGATTTCGTTTACCAGCCGATTCTTTGTGGACTCTTTACGATCAGTACTTACCACCTCCATGGCCTTAAATGGTCACGAAAAACTCCTTTTGCTCAAAGCCTTGCGGTTTCATCTGGATACTTCTCGACCTCAACAGGAAAAAAAGATTCGTCAACTTTTAGCTACCCAAGACGTGTATGACGATGTGTGTGTAGCTTGTGACTTACACCCTCATTGGACAGATGTTCGTGACTGGAAAAAGGGGGGTTTTGAGGCTTGGACCCAAGAAGTGGCCCAGTATGCACAAGAGTTGTTCAAGGAAAAAAGTTACTTTTCAACCTGTGTTAGTGACGGTGCCAGAAGAACCCGTCACCGAGAACAACCACTCGCTTCAGGACAGGACTGTCATGGACATTCCTGAAAGGTCATTCCGGGAGGACACTTGTGTGACAATACCTCATGTAGAGACTGTAAGAACATTACACACTGTCCCTAGGACATCTTCGTTACCCAAAACATGTTGTACAGACACTTGTTTATATTCCACTTTGATTGTTTTGATGTGTTTTATATTCCTGTACATCACTATTTGGGTTGTATGCATTTTTGTCTTTCGTGTTCATATTTGAAACATTCAATAAACGTGTTCTGAAAAAGTATATAAACTCTTGTCTTGTTTGTTTTTTCGTGTCACAAGTGACATTTCTCATACCATGGCTACCTCTGCTGTCTCTGCTCCCTCTTCCTCTACTGTCAAAGTCATCGACGAACACTTAGATCGTGCCAGTTGGGAGGCTTTGTATCTTCGCCATCCCTTTAACATGCTCATTGCTGGACCTAGCGGTTCAGGCAAAACCGAATTCGTCAAACGTTTGATCGAACATAAACATCATTTGATCGATCGACCACCTCAACGGATCGTGTGGTGTTACAAAGAGTGGCAATCGGCGTACAGCCTCTTGCGAGAAAGTCAAGGCGATTCCATCGTGTTTGTGGAAGGCATTCCTAAAGAAGACGACGGTATCGTCTCTGACTCCCGTCAAACCCATTTGGTCATTTTCGACGACATGTTAGGAGAAGACGAAGAAGAAATTAAATTGTGGTTTACGCGCAAAGGGCATCACCGTAATGCCAGTGTCGTTTACATCACCCAAAATTTGTTTCAACAAAGTAAAGCCCATCGTACCATCAGTCTCAATGCGCATTACGTGGTCTTGTTTAAAAGCCCTCGAGATAAATCGCAAGTGCAAGTCTTAGCCAAACAGTTAGGAACGCCTTGGCTGACTCAGGCGTACGACGATGCCACTCAAACGCCACACGCCTATTTACTCGTCGATTTGAAACCTACCACTCCCGAGGATTTGCGATTTCGTACCCACTTGTTTCACCACTGGTGCCAAGACGGAGGGCCTGTCCTGTACACGTCTCCGTCCTCGACTTCATTTCACTCCCCATGAAAAAATCTATAAAAACCTCAGACCCTTTTTCGTCTGTCTCACACAGTGCGAACATGACGTCCCTTCAGTCGCATCTTCCCGTCAAATTGATTCGTGCCTTGTATGGCATCAGTCGAGAAAAAGATCCACAAACACGAGCTCGTGTCTTAGAAGCTAGTCTCAAAGAAGTCTTACGATGGTTCACGGTGACGGCACGTCAAATACTCCAAGGAATCATTCAGATTCCTCATCAAACCCAACGCTTTTTCGATCGAAACAAAGTCGCTTTGGTCCAACTGGCCGATCCCCGCATCGACACTCAAACCAAAAAACAAATTATTTTGAAACCTGGAGGGAGCGGTACTCTAGGAGGGGTCATCATTCGCTCACTCTTAAGATGGGATCCTAATGCCCCCAAAGTTATCCCTAAGACAAAAGTTCAACGAAGCCTCAAGAAGAAAAAGACCAGGTCCCCAAAGAGAAGAACTTCTCCAGTGGCGGGACCCTCCTCTTACCAGACACCACCACCATCACCCCGGAAAAAGAAAAGAAGCCCCCAGAAAAAGAAACAGAGAAAAAGTCCTCAGAAAAAGAAAAGTCCACAGAAGAAAACTAGTCGCAAGAGAGGCACTTCGGCCAGGACGCAGCCTTACACTCGCAAACCACGACCTGCCACAGCGTCTCCGGCAGCCTCACGTTTGTCCACTTCTCCGTTGATGTCACCAGGAACTGAAGAGTACTTGGAGACGTTGATTACACCAAGAACTTCTCCGTTGATGACCCCCAAAAGAACTTCCCCAGTGGCAGGACCTTCCCATTTAGCGGCAGTGGCTGCTGCTCACAAAGTACCTTCTCCCAAAATCAAAGTCCATGAAAGATCGGGCATGTTACAAAGTTTACTGGATTTGTCCAAGCAAGAACTGGCTCGATTTAGTCCGTTACGTACCCCTGCACGACGTGTCATGCCTGTCCTCAAACTGATACGACGTAAAGACAATCAATGGCGACGCGTTCCAGTATAAAAAAGGCCTGTGACCGAGTAGGATATCAGTGTTTTTTGGTGCTCCTGAAGACTCAAAGATGTCACCCTCCAGAAAACCCCAAGGAAAGAAAAGGAAAGGACTGCCACCACGTTTAGCCAAACATGGGGACATGTTATCTGTCCTGTCCAAAGCTTCTCCACCCCTACGAAAAAAACTCATTCAAACGGCCTCCAAAGAGGTCATCGATACCGTGTGCGAATGTTGTTTGAACGTCTTGAAAGGCACGATCCCTTTGTCCAAACACCAGAAACAATGCTTAGGCAAACATCGTCACGTTCTTCGGAAAATGGTTCAAAAGAAAATTCCCATTCGTCAAAAAAAGAAGATGTTGGTCCAACGTGGAGGCATTTTACCTCTCTTGTTAGGCCCCATACTAAAAGGAGTCTTGGGAACCATGTTGGGAGGACTGATGGGAGCAAGATAAAAAGGCCTTCGGAAGTCCCAAGATCTCAGAATTCACCCCTGACAACCCCATGGAAGGACGAAAACTAGCTTTAGTGCCTTACAAACGATGGATGGAATACCATCGGTGGCAAGAACAACGCACCCCGCATTTACCTCCCAATCCCAATTTGAGCGAGATGTCCCAGTTACAACACGAATTGCAATCCTTGATGGATCGCCAAGATTTGTCCGAAACAGAAAAATCGCAAAAGTACGGTCAACTCTTGCAAAGACTGCAACTCTTTCACCAGAAAGCTTTAGACGAAACAGCTTTACCCACTCTAAAAGATTTTAAGACCTTGATGAAAAGTCCAGCACCATCATTACCACCACCACCACCACCACCACTACCATCCCCAAGGGTTACCAGAGATGCTACCCCACAAAGACCTGAGGAAGAAGAGATGCGCGAAGTGTTTCAAACACCGTCAGCAGCTCCCATTTCGAGTAAGATTGCAGGATCCTTGTTGACCCCGTCCCCCACACCCCAACGAGAAGAAATGAAAGCTTGGGTTAAAAAGATGATGTCCACGCCTCCTTCGACAGAAGTGAAAAAGAAAGAAGGGAAACCAGAAGTGAAAAAAGAAAAGAAAACCAAAGCCATTCCATTGCCACCTCCACCACCACCACCACCACTACCTTCGACTTCTACTCCCGTAGCCCATCGGACACGTAAATCCGTTTCCAAACCACCCTTTCGACCCACCCAAAGTAGCATCACCGAAGAGTGGGTGACTTATTAACACACCAACACAAAAAATGGAAAAAGTCTTAGCCAGCATTTACTACGATCCCTCGCATCCTGCAGGTTACGCAGGAGTTCAAAAATTGTATCGTGCTGCCAAAACGCGACTGAAAAGTCTCCGTTTACCTCAAGTGCAACGATGGTTACAAGAACAAGCTACCTACACTTTGCACAAACCCATTCGACGCAAGTTTGCCAGAAGTCGCACCCGAGTGGAAGGCATCGATCATCAATGGCAAGCCGATTTAGCCGATGTCTCTCATTTGGCCAGCTACAATCGTGGTTACAAATATTTGTTTTGTGTCATCGACGTCTTTTCCAAATTTGCCTGGGTCGTGCCCTTGACTTCCAAATCGAGCAGCGAGTTAGTGCGAGCCCTGCAACGGGTGTTGAAACAAAGCGGTCGTCGCCCTCTTCGATGGCAAACGGACAAAGGCACCGAATTTCTGAACCAAGCTTTCCAAAAAGAATTAAAGAAACGTGACATTCATTTTTTTCCCACCGAGAATCCCGAAACCAAAGCCAGCATCGTGGAACGTTTTCAACGCACTTTGAAAGAACGCATGTGGAAATATTTTACGCATCACCACACTCTGAAGTACATCGACATCTTACCACACCTGGTGCAAGCGTACAACCAATCTTACCATCGAAGCATCGGACGTGCCCCGCAAGACGTGACTCCCGACAACGAAGTGCTGGTGTTCGAGCGCCTGTTCGGTACGTCCCCGACGAGGGCTGTCCTCAAGAAAAGTGGAGAGTTGACCGTAGGAGATTGGGTGCGCATTGGCAAAACCAAACGCACTTTCGACAAAGGTTACTTACCTAACTGGACGACCGAATTGTTTCGCGTCACTGGACGAGTGCATGGCCGTCATCCTGCCGTCTATAAATTGGAAGACATGAACGGAGAAGTACTCAAAGGAACGTTTTATTTGCCCGAGTTACAACGTGTCACCAAAAAAGAAGACGACGTGTACGACATCGAAAGCATTCTCGAATGCAGAACCCGTAAAGTGGGCAAACGACGTGTCAAAGAAGTCAAAGTACGTTGGAAAGGATATCCACCCAGTTTCGATTCTTGGATCGACGCTTCGCAAGTCATCGACTATAAAAAGAAGAAGTGACCATCATGCCCTTTCACACATCAGACGCAGCTACGTCGACCACTCCTTCTTCCCCTAGTTCTTCTGTGCAAGATTTACAAAAACAACCCTTGTGGGTGTGGTGTGGAGAACGTGTGCCTAAAACGCAAATCGTCTTTTTCTGCCAAATCTTCGTGGTGTATTGTGTCATCGGGGCAGCCATTGCCAATTTGAGTTTGCAACAAGGAGACAAACAATTGTGGACCATTTTATTGAGCAGTTGCATCGGTTACCTGCTTCCTAATCCCTCCCTGAAATTCTCCTCGAACGGGAACGTTGTGTCTAGTGCCAGTGCCAGTCACCACTCCAACAACCACAACCAGAACCCCATTTTGGGCGGAGACACGCCTCTGACATCCACTAACCCCTCGGACAGCCACAGAACTCTGGAATTATGAGTCACCAAAACCAATTTTACTTAACCTTACCCAGTGACAGTTCCATGGAGGTGTTTCCCAACAACACGTTGTGCTGTTACACGGCCAAATTACCTCAAGCCATCCCCTTAGATCACGAAGCCCATTGGGAAGTGGCTTTAGTAGAAATGATTCACCCTACACAAATCCAAAACATCACCGAAAAGCAAAACACTTTTGAGGTCGAAATCCTGAACCAACAATTACAAGAAGTCATGAATGACATCGGGTTTTCAGGGGACACAAAACAAGCCAGCAATCCACCCTTCAAAATCTACACCGTGAAAATTCCAGCAGGGTTTTATTTTAGTGGCCAACATTTGGTGGACACCATTGCGGACAGGTTCGAGTTCGCCTTTGGCAAAGCCCTGAACAGAATCAAAAAAAGTGTCACCCTGGAGTACCATAAAGTGGCTCGTCGCTTACTGATGAAATTTCAGGATACTCAACTGTTGTCCTTCAGGTTCAATGGTAGTTTGTTTGAAATTTTGGGTGGACATCCAACAATGCTCGCACAAAATATGAGCCCCAAGATCAACAATAATATGGATTTTTACAGAGCTTTTGGAAAACCGGTAGAACTGAACCAAGGACTGAATTTGATGTTCGTGTATTCCGATGTGGTGGAGTACAACGTGGTGGGACACACCTCCGTACCGTTACTGCGTGTCATTCCTTTCAAAGTGGATAGTACCGCAACCAGTGACCAGGAAGGTGGAAACACCTATCACGTCCACAGGGAATTTGTGCATCCTCATTATTTGCCTGTCAGCAAGTCGTATTTGGACACGGTCAACATTGCTATAAAAGGAGATTTGGGACAAAATATTCCATTCACCAAAGGAAAAGTCACGGTGAAACTCCATTTTCGAAAACGGTTCTCTCACGATTCGTAAGTAAGTCATGTATCCAGTGTACCAAGGGGTTGCACGACAGCGAGGACACGGTTTAGGAGACATGTTAAAATCGGCCTTTCGTTCGGTGGCCCCAGTGTTGAAACCGATGGTGACACGCGGATTGCACGCCTTGAAAGATGCGGCACTGACGCAAGGCAAAGAATTTCTCCAAAATGTCATCATCGACAAACAAAACCCTAAAGAAGCCTTCATGAGGGCAGGCAAAAATGTCTTGCTGCAAACGGGCAAAGACATTTTAGGCCGACGAGACACACCTATAAATGCCCTGCACGCTACCGAGTCAAGCATTCAGCAAGGACAAGGCAAAAAGAGACGACGAAGAAGAAAACACCCTTTCACCAGACTTCAAGCGAGAAAGGCCAAGAAAAGAAGAACCGTTCGAGACTTAGACGTTTTCGATTATTGAGACACAGAACAAAAAAAATGATGCACCGAGAGTCTTGCGCTTGTTCCAAGACGGAACTGGATCTGTTTGCCATGCCCCCCACCATGATGACCATGCAAGAATCTCAGTGGGTGGAATTTCACCCCGTCTCCTCATTGACCGATTCCGCTCCCATCGAGTTTGAAATCAAAGGACAGCCCGAAGATTACATCGATCTGAATAGCAGTTACTTGTACCTGAAAGTCAAAGTTGTAGATAAGACAGGAGGTGATATAGACACTGAAGCAGTAGCTCCCGTCAACAATTTCATGCATTCCTTGTTCAGTGGAGTGGACTTGTACTTGAACAACAAACTGGTCAGTAGCAGCATGGATACTTACCCTTATCGGGCCTACCTGGAAAATCTCTTGACGTACGGAATAGACGCCAAGAACACTCATCTCAATGCCTGTGTGGTATGGGAAGCTGACGAAGCAGGCCAGTTTGAAACATTCGAAACTGATGCAACCAAAACACCAAACAATGACGGATTTGTAGAACGAAGAGACAGAATCAAAGATGGAAAGAGTTTAGAACTGATGGATCGTTTACATTTGGACATGTGGTTGCAAGAGAAATATTTGCTGAACGGGGTGAATGTTCGCCTGAGACTGAATCGGAGCAGTACCGCTTTCCATTTATTGGCTAATGATGACGAGTACAAAACCAAAATCCAAGAAGCCAGACTCTACGTGCGACGTGTGGAAGTGCTACCTAAAGTGGGAAACGACATCAGTCAGACGTTGAGCAGAACAACCGCCAAGTATCCCATACGACGCGTGGAAGTGAAAACGTTCACCATTCCCAAGGGACAGCGATCCATGATCGAAGATCATTTGTTCCAAGGACAGCTACCCAAACGTTTAATCATTGGTATCGTCGAGAATGAAGCCTTCAACGGAGCTATCAAAAAAAATCCTTTCTACTTTAAACACTTTGACGTGTCCAAGATCGAAGTCAGTCGAGATGGCAAAACCTTGTGTACCAGACCTTTCGAACCTGACTTTAAAAAGAAGAATTACTTGAGGTCGTACTTGTCCCTGTACGAAGCCACCGGACAGTTAGGAACCAACACCAGTCACGGCATTACGTACGAAGATTATGCAGGAGGCTACGCTTTGTGGGCTTTCGATTTCACTCCAGACCAAGGCAGCGACGAGGGACATTTCCACCCTATAAAATCCGGCCAGATTCGTGTGGAACTTCAGTTTGCAATCAAAGACCTCGGTGCTGATGATAATCCAACGTTGAACGTCATCCTGTATGCAGAATTCGATAATACCATAGAAATCAACAGTTTGAGAGAAGTCATTCTAGATTACTAGAAGCCATGGAAGACTGTTATCCCTCTTTACCTAGTGAAGAAACTTTGGACATGGAATGTGAGGAGACCATGGAAGGAGAATCCCAAGACAAAGACGAAGAAATTGTCATGATGAAGTCGAGATGGCCAGAACAAGAAGCCCATTTAGTCTCCTGTTTTGCCAAACACTTGGTCGACAAAATGACGGAATTGATCAAGAAAAATTGCTATGGATGTCAAAACGATCATCCCAGTCAAATTCAACACGATAAATGCCTGATGTTGAGTCAAGAAGAAAAATTGGACGAGTATCTGGACGAAGCTTGGAGTCTCATCTCAAACAAAGACGTGTTGCACCAGTGGTATAAAGACTTGCGTGAACATTCTTGTCCACCATTAACCACTCAAGAGATCCATCGTATCGAAGCTCTCCTGAATCAGAGTGAGGAAACAGAACGAATAACCGTTTATTCGTCAGACATTTTCAAGCAAAAAGTCAGGATCGAATTGACGACTTATTATTACCTGTGAAGAAGAAGAAAAAAAACAACACAGAAAACAATGGATACCTGGGAACTTTATTACCTTTTGAACCACAGTTCGTATACAGCTTCTTGGAATCCTGTCGTCTGTGCTAAAGATGAACTCCCTCATCGCAAACCTAAAGACCATCAAGCTTACGTGATCAACACGGACGAGAGTCATCTCCCAGGAACCCACTGGGTAGCCGTCTACTTTCCTCAAGAAGGATGTGTGGAATATTTCGATTCGTACGGATTGCCCCCTTTGGAAGACGATATCATTGACTTTATGAGAAGAAATGCTCAAACCACCCGATTCAATAACGTGAAATTACAAGGCACAGATTCCTTGGTGTGTGGACAGTACTGTGTGTATTTTCTGCATCATCGCAGCCTGGGCTATTCCTTAGAACATTTAGTGACTCATTTCGATCCTCGTTCTTCTGCTAGAAACGATGTGAAAGTAGATCGATGGTTTTGTGACCATTATGCTTATCTTTTGTCTCAAGCTAGGAAACGTAGTGTCCATCAATGGCCTAATGATTTCCAACAGTGGAAATCACAATTTCATTCACAACGTTGTCAGCCTTGTTTGAAGTAGATTGTATTTGAAGAAAAAAATGTTTGTGATTTGAAAAAAAATTGTTTGATGTTATAGTGTTGGATTATTGTTAAAAATGTTGTTGTTTAGTGTTAAGTGATTTTTGAATAAAAAATGTTGTGTTTAGAAAAAATGCCTTTGTCTTTTGTTTAGCTAGAAGAATGTTGGATTGATGCTCTTTCATTTCTTACTATCCCTCTCATGAACGTTGCGGCTCGAAAACCATGTGGGGATGTTTTCCTTCACGTCCGCGCTTTAACTTTAAGAACCGGGTTGTTCCCAGTCTAGCCATCCATTGTCGACTCATCCTCCTAAGAAGATGTGCTCCAAACTAGCTAAGCTCAACGAAGCCTACGTGAATCTGCATAGGGTCAGACACAGTCTGATACCGAAACCAGAAGAAATAGAGAATGTGAGAATGTTAAAAATCACTGAAGACCTGATAGAAGAGCTCTTCAGAGAAGAAATGAACAGGGAGAAAGAAGAATGGACAGAGAAGTACAGACTTCAGAGACAGCAGCAACAGCAGCAACAACAGCAGCAGCAGCAGCAACCTGAAGCTGACAGAGGCTTTGTCGATTGTCGTATCGACACCAAAGAATTCTTCTTCTCTTTCCGAAGAAGCAGACCTATCGCCAGAAAGTCTATCCTCAGAGGACATCGCATTCTTAGAAACTAAAAAAGAATGCCATAGCAAAACAAAAAAACAGCCCTTTTCAGGGCTAACCAATACTCTAGAAAAGAAATAACTATTAATTTGCCAATGTGTGTAGGTAGAGTAGTGTGAAAATAAACACTAACTCTTTATTGATAGTGAGAGTGTATGTGTTAGTAAGTGCTCACGTAAGTTGGTACGGATAGTAGATTAAAATCATGTTTTTTTTGGTGTTTGAGGTGTATATTTGGGGTTAGATTGGATTGCTTTGCTTATGTGGATAGTCTATTGAAGTGATTTATAAAAAAATTTAAAATAGTGATGGGTAGCATAAAAAAGTGAGTGAGTGTTTCTTTTAGGTCCGCGCGTTGTTCTGGGTCATGATCTAGGTAAGATGAATTTTATGTTTTTAGGGGGATGTTTTCCTTCACGTCCGCGCTTTCAGTATAAATTGAAACTCGTTCGGCAGTCCAGCTACCCTTGTTGATTGATCAACACCAAAAAATGAACACGAGACTGGAGAAACTGTTGGAACTTCATGTGCATCTGGAATATGCCAGGCGCATATTAAATGAACTGGCCGCTGAAGCCATTGTCGAGGAGGGAAGGATAAGAGAGGAGGAAAGAAGAAAAAAAGAAGAGGAGGAGAGAAGATATAAAGAAGAGGAGGAGGAAAAGGAGAGAAGAAAAAATTTCGGAATCCCAGAGAGCGAAAATTGGGATTCTGAAGCGACATATCCTGCCTCTGCTCTCTTCCCCCAAAAGGTAAAAAGTAACTGGGGGATAAGATGTGTATGTGGCGCCAGGCCTGGAAGGTGCCACCATTAACCAGGTGTCCATGAAGTTCCAAACAAAACAGCCCTTTTCAGGGCTACCCAATACTCTAGAAAAGAAATAACGATCGATTTGCCAATGTGTGTAGGTAGAGTAGTGTGAATATAAACACTAACTCTTTTTTAATGTGTGAGGGTATGTGTTGGTGTGTTAGTGTTTATAAGAGCTAAGGTATGTTTGTGTGAATAGTAGATTATGGGTTTATTAATTGTTTCTTAGCGTATGTGGAGAGTATAGTTGGGGTTATATTATATGAAATGAAAAAGTAGGGGGATGTTTTCCTTCACGTCCGCGCGATGTTTGGTCATCATCTAGGTAAGATCAATTTTATGTTTTAGGGGATGTTTTCCTTCACGTACGCGCTTTTCGTATAAGAACCCACAGTATTCGTCGTTCAAACCATTCTGCAAAGAATAAAAAGAAGATGGCGTCAAACCAAATGGACAAATTACAAACCTTGCAAGACGTTTTAGACAACTTAGGAATAATGGAACAGATGCTAATAAGACTCGTTGAAGACCATTATTCCTATAGTCCCCATCGTGTAAAGATGGAAATTAACAATTTAAGGAAAGCAAAGGACAAGATTAGTGGTGTCATGAAAGAGATCAAGGAGGAGAAGGAGGATGAAGAGGAAAAGATAAGAATAAGAACATGGAACGAAAAAATTGAAAAAGAAGAGGAAAATGAGAAGAGGAAGAAAGAAGAAGAGGAGGAAGAGAAGAAAGAAGAGAAGGAGAAAAAAAAGAAGAGAAAGAGTGTTGGAGATAAAATAAGAAGTTGGTGGAGGAAAAGAAGAAATTAGAAGAAGAAGAAAACCCAAAGGCCCTTTTCAGGGCCAGCCATATTTCTCGAAAAGAGATAGCCTTTCTATTGCCTACCCCTTTTTTTTTAAAAAAAAAATCCCATGTTAAATTCTCCTTGTCCGTAGAGTGTCCCACGATTTTTTAGCCATGTTAATTCCCCTTGTCCGTAAAGTATCCCACGATTTTTCGCCATGTTAAATTTCCATTGTCCGTAAAGTGTCCCAGGGGTGTTTTTAATGCTAATTCCCATTGTCCGTAAAGTATCCCTATTCACTACTAACAGTGATGGAAATCAACACTGCAGTGCAAAGCATGCCAAGCGTGGCTCCAAGATGGCTACCGGCAAACGCAGTAATACCCGCACCAGCACTAGGGGCCATTAAAGCTATTGGATTATCTCTAGCTTCAAATTGGAGCCTAAGAGCTGGAGCAAGAAGAACAGCTTTATTATTAGTATGGGACTCTGAGGGAGCGGGCCTTAATATCGGAGACAGAGGCTTCAGTATAGCCAAAAGAAAGAAAAGCAAGAATAGTAACCAGAGAAGGAAACCTGCCCACAACGAGGCGGCTAGCCACTCCGTTACTCCTGCTTCTAACTTAGGCGGTATACAAGGCCACAAACAGCCAGTAAAGGCGCCCCAAATGATTAGAACTACATCTATCGCAACCCATACTAAGGATCGGCAGTCAAAAAAGGAAGGACGCAGTAACACAGGCGGTCATATCCACAAGGGAAGCTACCACTATGACTGAGAAATTATCAACTCAGCCACTGGAAGAAGAAACAGAAGCGGCGGAAGGAAATAATGAAGAGATTTTGTCTGGGAGGGAGGAGCTTGAGAACTATTTCGAAATGCTAGGAGCACAGGAAACCCTCAGTGACCCTAAAAAGGGTAAGAATTACATTAGCTCTGTAAGGTACATGGAGTGGAGGTCACTGAGGACGAAGAAGACACCGTCTCAATAGCAATAGTTGTTTGCTCAACTCAAACTCTCTTGTCACTATCCTAAGGTTTACCAAGAATTTTCCGCTCACTGTCCTTGTGAATACGGCAGGCCTACTAGCAGGAACGTATGGGTACGAGGAATTCCCTGAAGAGTCATACGAGGAGCGCCATACGGCGAGCAAACTTGGGAATACGAAAACCGCTGTAATACCTTCCGACTGCCGACATAAAAGCCCTTTTTAGGGCTCCAAATTGCCTCTTCTTAGGGAACCAAATTGGCTTGGTATCCCTCCTTGATAGAACTATATCACAACCAACTTGATCCATTGGACTACCACAACAAACTTAAAAAAGTTTTACGTCCTAACAGTGATCAAACTTTTAAATGTCGCTTAGACATATTAGCTAGATACGAAAATTTAGGGCTATTGTATGTACGCTATGTACTAGAATTAGATAGATTTGATAGGAAGTAGGAAAATTTCAGACTTGATGGATCTGATTTAATTGCACAGGTGGCTAACATATTATTTGTATTGCTTTGTCCATTATATAACTGGACTCGGTTTGAAATAAGTACGGGCTGCCGTTTTGGGAAGTACACAACGTCCATGGCTGGCTTGCCGAGCACTTTTTCCTCCTTTACCTAGCTCGGACATCCTACCAGTGACGGAATGTGCGACTATTTCCACCCGTCACAAAACGAGGTGTTCTAATGTGACATAATCGCTGCCGACCAATCGTAGCGGACGTTACATACTGCTTGGTTTGACACCTGGTGCGTTCATTCGCAACTAAATCTCTTGATAACATGAGTGTGTGTGGTTCTATTCCCTCTCATGTAATAGCCATTCAGTCAGGTTGATAAGGACTCTAAATAGTCATACAAACATGAAGGCTCAATTAATAAGTGTTATGTGAACACATTAAAGTCTGGGCTCTCCTTCCTTCCCCCAGGATTAATTAAATAGCACGCGGTGCGTGCATAAAACAGTCGCACATGTCCGGCAATTGGTGTGTATGTGGAGTAGTGAAACAATAAACACTTACTCATTTTTTGATGTTAGTGTGTGTGTGTTTGTATGCGTTCGCGTACCTTTGTGTGTATGTGTGCATGTGTTTTGTGTGCGTGCACGTACGATGTGGGGATAGTATATCTTGGGGGTTTGTTTTTTCTCCTTCCATTCTGTTTGGATAGTATATTTGGGGTTTGTGCTTTCTTTCTCCCTATTTGTGTGGATGGTAGATTTTGGGTTTGTTTGTTTCTCCACACCTTCTCTTCGATCCGCCAAGGTGTAAATAGGGTTATCATATCAGTACCTTGGCTAGCGAAAATGGAATACCTCTGGAAGTGTAAATTTGACAATTGACCAGAGAGATCTAATTGCATGTTGGAGAAAAATTTATCTTTGTCATATGCAAAGACAGCTGTTATCACACTGCTAATTTTAGTATCCTTCTGAGACGGTTTAAATAGTAATCAACAGCTTGCTTTTGGAACAAGCTTCTATCAACATTGAAGTCGGATAGCTTCTTCTTTCATAGAATTGGATGAGTTTGGATACATGTTTCTCAAAATCTGACTATTTAAAGCAGGTTCGTCTAATTCGTAATAATTAATCGTACGGACTCGATTCTTCTACAATGATATGGATGTTAGGAATCATAATGTAGATAACATTGCTTCTCTGTAGGTTTACAGTATAAATCGAATAATATAATATTATTTTTGCGAATTACTGTAGTATCAAAGAATGCGAGGTTTTCCTTAGAATATTCCATTGTAAACATAATAGTTTTATGGTAGCTGTTACAGTAATTGTGGAATGTATTTAATTCCGACTCAGAACCGGTCCATATCATAAAAAATATTATCCATCAAATTTTGATAAATGCAATATTTATATGGTGCTGAATTCAATATTATCTTTTCTAGATCACCCATAGAAATATTAGCATATTTTAGGGCTACTTTGGTTCCCATGGTGGCTCCACCATTTAGCAGATCATGGGAGTAAACTTATTACAGTGTATTACGTCTTAATGAAGCTAAGATAATATGACTGAAGAGACAATACTTTGGATTCTTTTTAAAGCTAAGAGTTCTGGTTATTGAAGTTAAATCTTCTTGGTAGGTATGTTTGTGTACAGATAAGTCACGTACATTGTGACTAAAATGAAATCATCTCGTAAATAGTGGCTAGCTTGATTTTTATTTGCAATATCCGTGGTGTCCTTAATGTATGAAGTTGTATTTTTGACAAACAGTTTAATGTGTTCGTCTATTACATTTCTGATTTGAAAGTTGGGGAGATGTTTCCACTAATATTGGTCATCCAGGAAGTTTTTCAGGAATATGCTTCATATGTGTTTTTGAAAAACGGTAACAGCGTCGAGTACGAATTTCATTGGTAAGGTTCAGAAAAACTTTATCATCTAATTCACCTTTTTTTTAAATGAAATTGTATTACAGTTGGATTATTTTACCATACTGTGTTTTTTGTTTCAGTAAGGTCTTTCCTTATTTTGCTATAATAACTAAGCATTTAACTGTTTGGGGGCTTCGTTGATGTAATCATCAGTGTTCATGATTATGACAGAGGAGCCTTTGTCTGATTTTTAAATAACAATATTTTTATTGCATAGTTCTAGGAGGGCATGGTTTTCATTTTGTTGAGACATTCAGACATCTTCTTTATTGTTTCAAGTTTTTAGCAATATATAACACGTTTCAGTATATTCATTGATTATGTGGTAACCATGTGCTTTTTGTCAGCTGAAAGAGTTAATTTCATCATCCATTTTTGGTGTGTGATGGAAACAGTGTTTCAACGTAATTCGTTGAAAGAAGCCAAGTCCTTATAAACTTGACCAAGGTCGATTTCTCTAACAGTAGGCTAAAAGATAATTCCCTTATTTTCACTCTACGTGACCATGCAAATTTCAAACCTATGAGTGAATTAAACAAATTCATTATCTTGCACCTTTATTCAGACGTATGTTCTCTTTATGAACTTTTCTATTTATGTCTAAATATTGTCTTCAAACTATCGTTCGTTGATGCACAATTCATATTCTCTTCAAAGGAAATAAAATCATTAACACAATCAAGTTTGAGTTTCGCAGAAGGGAGAATACCTGATAAACAGTTTGATGAAGGAAGAGTTTTACAACAGGAAATGGTTTGAGTGATATAATAACACATATCACAATAATACTTCAATTGAAGCAATCAATAATGGATACGTAATACGTATGGATCAGCTAATTCGGTTCCATGTTCATTTAAAAACAAATTTTAATTATCATCATGGTCTATTTTATCCTGTATTAAACTAGCAATATCCCAATTGAATGGTCTACAGTACTGCTAGAAGTCACCCATGATCAGTTTGCTAATGGCTACAGTACTGCAGGAAGTCACCCAGGATCAGTTTGCTATTGGCTACTCTACTACTAGGAAAGTCACCCATGATCAGTTTGCTACTGGCTACTCTACTACTAGGAAAGTCACCCATGATCAGTTTGCTACTGGCTACAGTTCTGCTAGGAAGGTCACCCAGGATCAGTTTGCTACTGGCTACAGTACTGCTATAAGTCACCCAGGATCAGTTTGCTATTGGCTACTCTACTACTAGGAAAGTCACACAGGATCAGTTTACTATTTACTACATTATTGCAAGGAAAGTCACCCAGAATCACAATTTACCACTGGCTACATTGTTGCTAGGAAATTTACCCAGGATCACGATTAGCTATTATTTACATTTTTGCTAGAAGATTTACCCAAGATAACAATGTGCTATTGGCTGCACTACTGCTAGGAAAGTCACCCAGGATCACAATTTACTATTGGCTACATTGTTGCTAGGATATGTACTAATGATCACAATTAACTATTACCTACACTATTGCTAGCAAAGTCATCCAGGATCACGATTTGCTGCGTTGTTGATAGAAAATTTTATTTACCTAGAATCACAATTTGCTACTGGCTACATTGTTGCTATGAAAGTCATCAAGGATCAAAACATTTATAGAGGATGTCCAAAGCAACAATCACACATTTGATCAAAATTGGCTCAGCTGTTTTGGAGAAAATGACAAAAGGTTTTGATTTTTGTTTCTTTTTAACTCATTTTTATGGAAAAACCACAAAGTTGCAAAGGAGCTAACTCATGATACAAACTTTAATTCAGGAACAAATCAATTAAATTTGTTTAAAATACACTCTGCTACTTGGGACAAAGAGTTAAAGGTAGAAAATGTGTTTGGACAAATGACAAATGCATGATGGATGCCGGACCATACCATAAGCTAATATGACTTTTGACCATGTGAGTTAAGTGACAGAGTCAAAGTTACAGGGTGGGAGAAAAAATGGACAAGGGAGAATGTATAGATGTCATTACTAATTCTACCACATCTCGCGCAGAGGCACAACTACATCCATCCATACATGCATACATACATACTTTACATACATACATACTGTACATACATATATACATTACATACATACATACACACATATGTATGCATGCACATGTACATGCATTTGGAGAGAAATAAAAAAAACTCAATAGAGATATCAGAGACATATGTGACTGGATTATTTCAAAAACAAGTCTTGCATAATTCACAGGTTACTTGTTTATTAAATGTATGTCCCATAATTTCTGTGATATGAAAGACCAGTAATTAACCCCTGTTAGCTAATCTGGTTTATAATCTACAATTTCAAGTGACTGAAACCAAAATATACAAAATATAATGAAAATTTTACAACCTATGTACAATCATAATTGCACCATATATATTTAATGAAACATATCTCTGACACTTGCATGCAAATAAATAATGATCAGCCAATCTTAGACAGGCTTTCTCTACAAAGACTATATAAAACAGCAATAATGCTAAAGTTACTGATATGATGCAATAACCATTGATGACCCTACAATTTCATGTGTAATAAGAACTGATTGGTTTATGCTAAATATCTTTTAGTTTAGCAAAGTCAAAAGAAATAAAGATAACTAGGATGTCTATAAGTTCAATGCAATAGAGATTCTTGTCAAACAGTTTGAAGTACCACTCTGTACACATATTTCTTATCTTTTAAATATAATGAAATATATTACCCTTCAACCATGACATAATCTTTGAACTGTCTGAAAAGCTTAATGAAATATGATAGGTTACTGTGTTATAAGCAGCATCCCTTATCAGGAATCCCAGCATCAATTTTCTGAGTCAAGGCAGCCAAGCATATTGCATCTTCACATCAGCCCTTACATGCTTCTACAGTCAGTGCAAATTTATGTCTAATGAAGATGACTGGTTATCCGATACTCAAATTCTAGAAGCCTGAACTATTCAGGATTTTTAGGAAAAAAAAGACATAAGCTTTCTAATGAATTGACTGCATGTTCTTTGTCATCTCAATGCTGCTGTTAATTTCCTTTTAATTGCCATCCAGTGGACTTGTTTTTGTTATGTACAATGTTTTTCACACTGAGAAACTATATTATATGTACCAGTTTATGATACTAGTGTTGAAGTACCCCCCCCCCACTTGTATTCACACTGAAACACTTGTTAACAATTTTATCCCATGAAATTTTGATTTTCCACAATTTCATCAATAGAATTTAGAATGCATAATTTATAATACAAATGTACAATCCACAAAATCTGCATCTCAGAAGTACACTGGTAGATCTTTATTTAACCTGGACACTAATATATGCTGATATTGATAATGTCCACAACTATTTATTTTGACAGTTTGAGAATAAAAGCAAGAAAAAATACATGACAAGAGTACAGACTGACACCACTTTTTGTCAAGTACATGGAGCTTAATCTAACAGATATCAACATCAACCTTAATCAAGCATATGGAAAGACAGACATCGATGCGCACACACACACATTGATGCTAGTGATGACCATGTCAAGCTCCTGCAACAAAAAGTGACATTAAGGAGCACAATACAATCATAATAATAAATCCTGTTTATGAAAATAGTTGATGGACAGAACTATACTTCCCTTTTGGGGCATGTGTTAATTACATTGACAAGTCTGAGATCATTTGTATCCCTTTAGTTTGGTCATCCCTAAACTGATGAATTTCTACCAAGATTTAGTGATGTTTTTGTTTAACTCAGCTAAACATTTCCCAAACTGAGTTGAATACCTCCCCCAACTCATCTGAACAATCCCCAAACTGAGCTGAACATTTCTCAAACTCAGCTGAGGTAAAATGTGAATAGGTGCACAAAAAGATCTGTAATCGAAAGGTTTACGCTCAATTTGTGAAAATGTATTAATGCATATGCACATGCAAAGATAACCGACCTTTGTGGCAAAAATAACTGTGCTATATCTACACGATAATCTGATGTGCCTTGATGTAAATCCTTAGAGATGTTTTATCCTCTAAGATTTTAAACTAGAATTTTTGAATCTTTTACGAGTGAAAATCTTTTTAAAATGGCATCCTTTTAGACTGGTTCATTTGATAAAAGTGTAATTAAAGCAGCAAAATAATAATACTACAGTATTTGCAACCATAAATTATATAAGTGTTAAGTCTGTTGCTTTATAACTTTGCACTTTATTCTATTAGTCTGCAATTTGAATTTCTAAAGATAGGCTGGTTAAGTCATGTTACAAATCATCAACATTTTCAATTTGGAATCTGTTTGGTCTCATTCGGGACAAAAATCTGACATTGCATTAAATATGTACTGGCTGTGCAGTATCACATAAAACAATTTTTAACTGCAAATATTTCTAATTTTAGCCAACCTATTGCTCTTTGAAATGCCATCCATAGCCATTCACATGACAGGAAATGAAAAACACAGTAAACGTGATGCATCAAAGCCCTTGTTTACACTGCATACATGACAGAGTCCTATCAATCAATATGATAAATACTTTGCAATGCCACAAAGAAAAGTCATTCTATACAATGCCAAGACCTTAATATTACAATGTGTGATAAAATTAATATATTACTTGTGTTCATTTCACATTCAATTTATGAAACATTTAGAAATGCAATATACCACTCCCTGAAATGGCTCATGCCATACAGCATTGAAATTCACGTCATATTCCTCTTTTTTTTTTAAAATCACTTCTGTTACATTTGCTTCTTTTTCTTGTGTTAAAAATAGAACGTTTCACGACTAAATACTTTTCCTGAAATTTTTTTCCAATGATTGCACTTCATTTGAAATGGTACCAATTATGATGGCTTCTGTCTTTATTTAATGCTGATGGTTATAACACCAAAAGACAGCATGAAAAATTTTAATACAAATAAACCAAAGAAATAAGCATTAAATTGTTTCCATGCAGGATTATGACTACGATTTATCAACTTTACCACCTACCTTCATTCAGATAGTTTTAATAAACAATGACTAATTTGGTCTAACCTTGATGTATTTCACATCTATTGCAAACCAAGACCCAACAACTCTTAAAACATAATGGTCATCTCCCATACAATTATATATGATATGAATTTAACACTTTCTGCCGCAATATGTTTCCATATTATTGCATATTTGTCCCAAAGAAAAATTAAGAACTTCCAAGTTGTTACATTTAGTAGTTCACAGGAATCTCAATGCATTATGATAATTAGGGGATTGTCAAGGCCCTGACTGTATTCCATGCGATACTGGCCACATATTTTTAAAGCTGAAATAACACTATCTCATCATTAAAACAAACATGTTTTTTCTAAACAAAAGCCACATGCCTTGGGGATGTTATACCTGGAATGGAACAGTCTCTGTACAGAAATACAGAAATGGGGTTGCTTAGTTTTTTGTATTCAAAACAAATTGCATATGAATGCTACTTCAGCTGTTATATATAATAGCTAAGATGCTCAAAGGTTAATAGCTTTGGATGGTAAATCAAATGTGGAATCAGTGATGTGAGATCAACAGACCTTCTACCCCTATTAACAATGATGGAGTTGATCCATGAACTGCCACATTATGAACACACTACACTTTGCTGTCCATTTTCATTGTTGAAAATTAAAAGGCATACGACTATCTATGACTGGGTAATGATAGTTCATTAGCATATAACTAAACAAGATGAACTAAATAAATATCAAATTTTTAAATGAAAGTTTTTAAATCAGGCGGTAATACAAAGTTTTGCCTAGTAAGGTATAGAAATCAGGTTACAAATCTAGGTTTTGCCAAGTAAGGTATAGAAATCAGGTTGCAAATCTAGGTTTTGCCTAGTAAGGTATAGCAAGCAAGCAGTAAGACAAAGTTTTGTCTAGTAAGGTACAGTGTCAAAACTGATGTCAAGGTCCTATTCTATCCAATAATAATAATAACCATGCTTTATATATAGAGGTAACTCAATTACTAAAAAACTTTTCTCCCTTGATGCCTTCTCTGCAATCTTGTTAGATACAATGTGTGTGGGTGTGTGTATATATATATATATATAATTTAACACAGTTGACAAGAGTACTTATATCTTATTTACCATGAAGTCAATAAATTGTGTTGAAAGCACTGAGGGAATTTGACTTTTACACTGAAAGCAATGAGGCAATTTTATTGTTTTACACTGAAAGCAATGAGGGAATTTTATTGTTTTACACTGAAAGGCATGCTGTTCACAATAAGAATCCCTGAAAGTAATAACTCGTCTCAAATTGCTGTAATCAGGTTTTTTTGGTAGGAAGAGATTTCCACAAAGCACAGCACATACTTTGGCTGCATCTGGCTTAATTGTCTGTAGATATTGTTATCCAGTTTCATTCAAAACTTCATATATCAAACAGCTTTAATGTACTCAGTTCTTGTAAAGTTCCATCCAACTTCAGTTTTTCAAACAGGAGCTCAGAAGTTGAATCAATATGGTTATCTACAAGCATATATGCCGCTCTTTTCGTAACTTTAAACTTCTGTTGGGGTCTTGTCTGGAGTCATTTCCCTAATCAATGAAGCCATATCTATCAGTGGTTGAATACATAAATCAAAATATAGGATGCTGACACCAGGAGAGAGGTATTTCCTAATTTTGGCAAGCAGTGTTATCTTAGAAGACAGCAATTTAGACACACTGTCAACCTGTACATCCAGTGAAGTAAAGTATGAAAAATGAATACCAAGTTCATGATGAAACATTTTCAATGGATGTATTTTGAAGATTTAAATCAAGATGCTTCTGGTCCATGTGAGCCAATTTCTGTATTGTGATTGCTAGCAAACACTTGATCTTGTTTTGATTTGGAATGTTTTTTATTCTTAATCCATACTTCAATTCTCTTCAAATATTCTTTCTGACATTCTTTAGTAATTAATGTGGTTTTAGTTAATTTTAAAACTTAAATTAATTCTACTAGGTATTGTCACAATGTTGGACATTCATGATGGATATGTCATGGTTGTTAAGTGAAACTATCAGGACTTTTAAAGCTAGCCCCCCCCCCCTCGCATCACTTACTGGCCAGAACACAAAGTGGAGTAATATTTCCAGACAAACAAAACCAAAATGCATAATGAACACAAAATGAAATCCAGAATGAACTCATGAAATACTGAACAAAAACAAATGAAATCATAAATACATTTCCATAAGCCCAAATGCAAAACAAAAACATCAATGAACGATAAACAAGAACAGAACAAAATGCAAATGCTTTTCGTGAATGGTTTGATAATTATTTTCAGAATGCCACTGCTCGAAAGCTGTTTCACACGTTGATAAAGCATTAGAATCTTTACTCTTATAGATAATATTTACTCCTTACAAGCTGTGAAGGAATTTGAGCAATGCTAGAAATTTCTTGGAATGAAACATCAAGGTTAGCAGTAAGCAGACCAAATAAACTGCTTTTTGCAAAGTACAATATTGCTCCAGAGTATATAATCCCGCAAATACTCAACAGGTTTAGAAAACATAGATGGCCCAAAGTTGCAGTGCCAGACTATTGTCTTACACTATCCAAATATCATATGCATATCCAGTAAAGTGTAGTAGACATGCTCAGTCATGACTAATTCGAATAAAAAAAGGCCTAAAGAGCATTTAATCAGTAGATGTTCTTTCGTCTATGGCCTAGTAGGCATTCCTGCTGATCAATTCCTGTCCAAAGCATCAGCTACAGAAATGCTCTCTCAATTTACATGCATTAGTAATTTCTATTAAGTACAGTTACTTTCCCCAAACTGCATTTATATAGAATATACCGGCAGTCTTCCAGAAAATGTTGGTGATATTCATAGTTTGGTACAATTCAAACAGGAACTCTCCAAAGCATCTCTGCACATTAATCACCTCTTATCTATCCCCACTTTCCTCAAGCACCACAACAACCACCAGACTGGTCTAATCTCACACACCACAAAAAACAGCCAGACTGGTTTAATCTTACATATCACAACAACAGACAGACTGGTCTAATCTTACATATCACAAAAAACAGCCAGACTGGTCTAATCTCACACACCACAATAACAGAACAGCCAGACTGGTCTAATCTTACATATCACAACAACATCCAGACTAGTCTAATCTTACATATCACAACAACAGCCAGACTGGTCTAATCTCACACACCACAACAACAGCCAGACTGGTCTAATTAAAAAACACTAAGGGCAAGGATCAACTTTTTTTTATCATTTTGGATTAGAGATGGGGTTTTATCCTCTTACTCTACCATTTTCTCTGATGATGTACATGTCCAATTATGACAACCTGATATACAAAGCAGAAGTAAAAGCAACAGTTTTTGTTGAGGCAGACATGTCTGCCACAGATGTGATGACATCACCTGTGGTTGTATCTGTACAACTTTCAGTGAACAAAAAGAAATGAAATTTGCTGACAAATACTCTGCAGCAATATTTTCACATTTATTGCAGTTGTGGTTATCTTTTTATTGTCCTAAATTATATGCAGTCTTTTGCATTTTACGCATTTGCTATTTTATGAAAGAACACTTTCAATAAGAGAAGATACAAAAGCAAGTGGTCTCGCTTTAACACTCTTGACAATAAAAACCCAACTTTGATAAATGCTTTTCCATTTTGTTCTAAGGGCTGTTTCATTTAAACATACATTGTACCCAGGGAAGGCAGGTTGTTTACAAATATATGCTAGGGTACTTTAATTTCACATTAAAAAGTTCATATTAAACTGATAAGAAAATTCTAAATTGCATTTATGGGTGAGTACCTCACCATCACTGGGTCCCATGTGTTTAAATGTAACAGCCCTAAAAGAGTTAAATGAAAAGAATTTATAAATTGATAACATAGATGTAAATTATATCAGAATGCAATGTTGAAAGAAAAAAAGTTGGGAAAACAAAAATTTGATAGTAGCTACAAAATAAACATGAAAGGAAAGCTAATAAAATAGAGAGTTGGTAAAATATCCATTTCTGCTTTGTACAATTCTAAGCAAGCGACAAACATATAAGATACAGAAAATAATTACTAAGTAACCAAACCAAGTTAAAGAAAGGCCAGGGTCTGTGTATCAAACCCCAACTCAGGTGAAAAATTTGAATTTAAACCTTACCAAAAAAGCTAAAGGTGAGGACACAATCGTAAAATTCAGTGGACTCTATTCTAAGAGGTACCTAAGGTGGGAACAAAATCAGGACTTCGGATTTCAACTATTGTATTTGAAGCATGCCTCAATATCTTACTGCCATTAAACAGCAAAACAATGGGATCACAAGACTGAGTTGACAAGTGTCACATAGATTAACAATGGGATCACAAGACTGAGTTGACAAGTGTCACATATATTATTGTGTAAGGTTTGTGCTAATCTGGCTTAATTCTTCTGTCACAAGCAATACATTACATCCTGAAAAGACTTTGTGTCTGGCACAGTAATACACCTCAAGTACATGTATACATTGTCTGGCAAATGCCTCAAGTACATCTGTACATTGTCTGACACAGTAACACACCTCAAAGTACATATATACATTGTCTGACACTCTTAGACACCTCAAGTACATTGTCTGACACAGTAATACACCTCAAGTACATCATAAGGCACATTTACCCTTAATCGGGCATTTTAGCCAGTTTATGATGTTAACCAAACTATGTGCTCCAAGAGTACAGGACTTTTCCCAGTTTTAAAACTCCCTTTTTTATAATGTGGGTATTAAAGGTGTCAAAATTTTCGGAAATGTCAATCAGGTATCTGTTGCTTCTAATGATCAGTTACCTGGGTATCCAATCAAAAGAACTGATATTAATTAAATGTGAACTTAAACTCTTTTGTTTAAGTTCATACATGCCAACCCCCTGAACGGTATAAGCATAATTATTACTAATGTAAATGGCAAAAGAAAGCATACTATGAGCATAAAAAGAGAAATCTATATATTACATGCCATAAAAAGAGAAATCTATATATTACATGCCATAATTACAGAAAACCATATGAAAAATGTACATTTATTTTTGCTACTTACCTGGATTTGCAATTAGTTAAAATTATTGTTACAAATTGGTTAAGTCTGTGTGGATTAGTATAAGAATACAGACACAAAACAAAATGATAAATTATTTAACCACAACACTCACTTGAGCTAGTCTAAATGCTGAACTTTTGCTCAAAGGTCATAAAGTCAAGTCCAAAAATTTGAAATGCTGTTATTACATCACTGCTGAATTCTTTTGAAATTTGTAAAGCGCTATTAAAATGTCATTTTACTGATGCAACATTTTAATCAGTTTAACAAAATTTCTCTCTAACATTTTTCAGTCATACACCATTAATAAGTCACATCAATCAAGCCTATTTCACATAATATTTGGCGCCATGTTTTTTCTTTCAATGTAGACAGGTCTGCTACTTAAGTGTGTATCATATTTTAATGAATCTGTGACAGAGTTGCAAATTCAAGAAACCTGTCTTTTTCTTGAAAGCTTGTCATGTATAGTTACCATAAAAAGAACATGAGGAAACTGTTTGATGTACATAACCAAATGGTTACACATGTCGAAAATAAAAGCTCAGTAGATGGAGGTCAATGATGGATAAATGCACAGCCTCAAACTGTAATCATTATTTTTAGGCTCACTTGATCCTGACATTGTCAGATATAATCTTTCATCAGAACTAGGAAACATGTTGTTTTTTAAATGAAATAAATGGGTACCCTACTGCTAATTTTATTACCTGGGAAATTGTGAACTGATAGATACCCAAGTACCCAGGTACATGTTGACAGCTTTAGTAGGTATTTTGGTACATGTATGAACTTACTTGCTATTGAACCAAATAGATATACAATACACATTCATGCAGTAACTGATCATTTAAAAATAATAATAATACAATGATCAGTGCAAACATCTTCTGAAATACTCGAGAAAGACTTTGATCCATTTGGATCAAAACTCTTTCAACCCTCATGATACAGCCAACATCTGCATACAGCAACCCATCCTCATATGACCATTTGTTGCAAATGAACTGGCTGTAGATGGGTACAAACATCCATTGGTAAGTAAATCTGTGATGGTCAGCCATCCCATTGAGACTCAAATGCTTCCTTCCAGGAATACCAGGTAAAGTTTGACCCTCTGAGCTACTAAAGAGCTTAACGAGACCTTAACTTTTAACCATAGCAAGAAAATTAACAGAAAGAGAAAAAATAACATTACATCATACATTTTGTAACATTAAGAAAGAACTGATAATGCATGGGGTAGTGTCATATCTAATTTCCTGAACAAATATAATACATTCCATGACTAATTTTCTTGTTCTGAATCTGGTCCTATATAAAATGTAAATTTACAAATCACAGCTGGTAATAGTCACTGTTGTGCATATTTTATTTCACGCCACTGAAAACTTTATGTATTTGTGATATTCAAGTGAAAATGAAACACATCAATCAAATAATAAAGTAATTTTTCAATGCTTGAATCCATCCATTCTGTGCACTTCTGCATGCTCATCCATATTAACAAAATTATTTCCATAAACAAAGTCATTATTATAATACTTGTAAACTTCCTCTACAGAACTTGCATGGATGGAAGCTGCTTTCAGCAAAACTGGCACGATCCACCAAGTTGGAATGTCCAATCTCTGATAAGAGGTTTAAAATTTTACTAGCGGTGCTGTCCTTAACCTCATGCATTGCAGGTGCTTGTTTTGTGGACTGTATTTTATTTTCATGTACTGTATTATCAGTAAAATCAGGTGATTCAAAGTAGGTATCATGCTCCTTCCCACCTACTATTGCCTCAACCTCACTCTCCGCATCTGACTCCGAACTTGTATAGTCAGGCCACTCTACAAAATAAGAAAAATCTATGTAATGTACATGATATTTTACTGTATTTATACCTTGATGAGACCTGAAGACCAGCTTAATAAATTTCTCAAAAAGTATAAAGTGAATTTAATAACATAAAAATCCTGTGTAAATAAATGCTAGCATGTCTTAAAAATGAGGCGAGTGCACAGGGCTAAGAGAAAAGTTTGGTATTATATCAATGAAATTTCATTGGTACATTTTGCATGTTTGCAGCAGAATATTCAAGTAAATTAATGACTATCTATACAAATAAAATGTTGCTTCAGGGTGTATTGTCATGACGTTTATATATGCAAGTATGTGCATGTCTTTCTGTATGTATGCATTATGTTTAGTGGCACATAAGCACATTAATGGCTATATACAGTTAGTGCCAATTAAAGTTAAGTTCTACAAATGCAAAGAAATGCAACCAAAATAATTTGGAAGCTATAAAGGAGAAAAAATATCATGATTTTCAGCTCCCTTTGCATTTTGTAATGAGTTGTTGTTGTGGGGTTTACCGCCATTTTTCAGCACACAATAGGCTATGCATGGCGGCCAGTGTTGATGGTGGAGGAAGAACCTGGAAAACCTGTGAAGAACCACCGACCCAAGAGAAGCTACTGGCAAGCTTTCTCACATACCCACATTGGCCGAATCCTAGACTCGAACCCACGCAGACACAGGTGAGATGGCAGTGATCCATAATGGAGAGCACTTTAGACCACTCGGGGCCAACATTTTGTAATGAGAGTAGAAAGTATAGATTATTTGGTATCATTACAGCTATATCTGTCTGCTTTTCTGTTAATACCACCTTGGCATATCTAAAATGACCATGACACTACAGAACTCGGAAGTAGGGCACAGCCTCACCACACCTACAAGCAGGCTGAATGAGCTAAGAAGAACTGATAGTGATCAAATTTTCAGAAATCCAGTCTGATATCCTTAATTAATCAAGGTGATAAAGAGATATAAAGAAATTAAACTGGTCTTTACCAATTTACGTACCTCTCCATTATGCAAAATAAAATACCAGAACAATTTCAAAGATCAAAGTAATATAAACTGTAGGGTACATCAATATTACATTAGCTGTTGACATCTGTGAAAATCTTGATATCAATGTATATCTTTTGACATCTGATTGTGAAAATCTTAATATTAAAAACCTAATGTTTACTTCCCTAAATTTTAAAGATATTTAATCTTAATGTTTAATTCCTTAATTATTGCCAGCATATTTTTATTTGTAATTTCATGTTGTTTTTATAAATTTGTTGTACATGTTTTTGTGTTTTACCTAACAATGTAAAGCACTTAGAGCTTCCAAAGATTAGGTGTTGTACTAAGTCCACATTATTATCTCAATGCACATCCGCTGAAATCTGATTCTGAAAATCTTGATATCAATGTATATCCACTGAAGGCTGTTCCATTAAAACATACATGGGACCCAGGAAAAGCACTTTTAAAGTGGGGTACTCACCCATACATGCAATTCAGAATTTTCTTATCATTTTAAAATGAACTCTGTGACATCAATGTACCCTAGTATATATTTTTTTTAAACTGCCTTCCCTGGGTATGTTCAAATGGAACACCCCTGATATCTGATTGTGAAAAGCTTGATAGCAATGCATATCCACTGATATCTGATTGTGATAATCTTGATATCAATGCATATCCATTGATATGATTGTGATAATCTTGATATCAATGCATATCCACTGATATCTGATTGTGATAATCCTGACATCAATGCACATAGGGGCCCCAAGTGGCTGAGTGGTCTAAAGCGCTCTCTGTTATGGATCACTGCCATTTCACCTCTGTCTGCATGGGTTCGAGTCTCGGATTCGGCCAAAGTGGGTATGTGAGAAAGCTTGCCAGTAGCTTCTCGATGGGTGGTTCCTTCTGGGGATTTCCTGGGTTCTTCCTCCACCATTAATACTGGCTGCCATGCATAGCCTATCATGTGCTGAAAAATGGTATTAAACCCTACAACAACATCAATGCACATATGTTGATATCTGATTGTGATAGTCTTGATATCAATGCATAACAACTGATATCCGATAGCAATAATCCTAATATCAATGCATATCTGTTGACATCTGATTGTGACAATCTTGATATCAATGCTTATCTGCCACAAAACTTGAGGTACCATAATAGCAGAGAGGGCAAATAATATTTTAAACTTAATTTTAATATTACAAATTATTCACATTTCTAATCTTTTTATTCTACATCAAAATAAAAATAAAATCTAAAACCAGAAAATGTAAGACATTTTTAATGTACAGTGAAGTGAAAGTGGCTTCTGTGACAGACTTCAATTGATGTCACCTAATTTAAATCTATCACATGACAATAAGTTGTACATTGTCTCAATTATAATGGTTCAGTTTACATTTTGTTTATGAAACCAAATTTTTCTACAAAATGTATTATTCTTTAATGTCCATTTATCTACCTCTTGATAACTCTGTCATTGCTGTTACTGATCAGTTAGGTCAGAATCCCTCTTATCGATCTTCATAATATCACCAATTCCATATGAGAACAGACATTATCATTTCAATGTTATGCTATACCAACAAACATTCTATCAGGTCTGAATGATCCCGAGTATTTGAGCCAATATTTTGTAGATATGAACTTCCTTCCACTCTTTCACATTAAAATGACTTAACTATACCTTCATCTCTGTAGTGCTTGTGCCCATTGGCCATGTGGGAGTGTGCGTGAGCATGGGAGTGCTTGTGAAGATGGGGCTGTATCATTAAAGAGTCAGGGGAAGCAGGTCGTTGTGACTCCTTCTGATAGCTGTGAAGGATTTTCTTTTCTCCCATTAACTGCATCACTAAAACTTGCAATTCACCCAGTTTGTCCTGAAACAAGAATTCTGGAAATTATGCCCATATAGCCAAAAGAAAATCATAAACTTGATAAACATGGGAGACCACCTTCGTGAATTGTTTTAAAGTAGGTCGCTTGTTATAGAATTAAATCCTGAAAATTCTGACACTCACACAGATAAGATGGTGAGAAAAGGTTCATGCAGAAACATCAATTAAGCTGTATATAGCTGTTTTGTTTAAAAAGAATAGACACATACCTAATCATTAGTTATCAAATCCTATGTCACTTTGAATAAATGTTTCACTGGATTGCCAAAACACAAAACTATGTGCATGGAAAAAGGTTTTTTCCTTCTTCAAAAGCCCATCTGATAGCTTTGTAAAATGTGAAAGAACATGGTCTTTTTTCAAGGAGAAATATGGCAACAAAATAATAGATCCCAAAAATACTTTGATAATTCTCCTATTATAAAGCATTTTGTTACGATGACATGTAGATTTTTTGTGGGATTTTATTTATCCAATCCATTATGTACTTTAATGTTGAAACTATACAACTAGTTTTTCTGGGACATCTTATGGAAAGGACAGAAGAGAATCCATCCTATTCTTGAAGTTACCTGCATTTGTTCCCTATCTCTTGCCAACTGTGCTATATATTCATTCTTCTGGATCTCTCGCTGTTGTAACAAGGCCCTCTGGTGATGATATAATGATATATACTCTCCTGCAATAAACCAAATTCAATATTTCAATATGTTCATCATGGCATTATCAAAATTCAGTATTTCAGTGTGTTCATCATGGCATTACCCAAATTCAATATTTCAATGTGTTCATCATGACATTACCCAATTTCAATATTTCAATATGTTCATCATGGCATTATCAAAATTCAGTATTTCAGTGTGTTCATCATGGCATTACCCAAATTCAATATTTCAATAGGTTCATCATGGCATTACCCAAATTCAGTATTTCAATGTGTTCATCATGGCATTATCAAAATTCAGTATTTCAGTGTGTTCATCATGGCATTACCCAAATTCAGTATTTCAATGTGTTCATCATGACATTACCCAAATTCAATATTTCAATGTGTTCATCATGGCTTTACCCAAATTCAATATTTCATTATGTTCTCATGAAAATACCCAAATTCAGTATTTCAGTGTGTTCATCATGGCATTACCCAAATTCAGTATTTCAATGGGTTCATCATGGCATTACCCAAGTTCAATATTTCAATGTGTTCATCATGGAAATACCCAAATTCAATATTTCATTTTTTAATCATGGCATTACCCAAATTCAATATGTTTATCATGGCATTAATATTCATTTAGCAAATTGTACAATAATTATTAATGAAACATCTACCTAGACATAACCCATGTGTTTCAGGTATCTACACCCCAAAATTATATGCATATGTGTAGCCACCAGGACACTTGCACCATAAAAGGGTGTTAAAGGAAATGTGCAACAATGCAGGCATTAATGTCAAGAAGGGATCAAATAATCATCTTTGTGTGTGTGTATACATATGTATGAATGCATAATTTTGTAATAATATGTGTAATGGTGTCTGAATTTCTATGTTAGCCATTTTAAGATTAACTGACAATTTCTTCAAAAACCATGTCAATTATAAATATGTCATCACTATGGCAACTCAATATATCAGTTTTCACTGACTAAACATTCTGTGATTTTTGGGGATTCCAAAAAAGGCAATCTAATTTTGGCTAGTAATGTTCTAAGCTATGAAGATCTAGAGAGGTCGTAATATTCAAAACAGTCAATTATGATGAGATTTATTTTTCAATTTCACTTGGAGACCTCTATCAATCCATAAAATGTATTCATCACTAAAACTACCATCTACATAGTAGACTTACCAACAAATGATATTTTTTCATTAACATTAACCTTGTCATGGAGTAAAACAGAGCACATATTTTAAGTGAAAATCATCATTCCTCTGTAAAGAAATAATATAAAAAAAGTGTAAGCATCACACAGACAAGAACTTTTAACACAACAGGAAAACAAACCGACCCATCCAGTGACACCTTCAATTAGATAGCTTAAGATACCAAACATTCTACTATTTTAGCACTGCAAGACTATTTCACATTATTAAGTAAAATAAACACATTAAGCAGCAAACATTTGAAAACCCAATTTTTTTCTAGTAAAACATATTTCTTCGAGAATGCTACCAGTCATAATACCTTAGGAGAACTATTACTACCATACAAATCCAGCCCTCCCAGATTACACTTTTAGCTAAAAGAAACTAAGTTATCTGTCCACCTAGATGATGGTAGGGCAGAGTGATCTCCCCCGGTATATTTATTGGCAGTAAAACCTGTGAATATTTCAGATACTACTGGCGCATAAGGCATGCTCTCTACAAGGATTTAATAACTGGGGAGGCTGGTGTATGTGTATTATGTTTGGGCAAGTATTCCCATGAATGGACACCAAGTTCTACAGTTATTGGTGATGAAAAAGGCTGCCGTCGTAAGTGAAACAGACCTATCTTGTCAGAACTGCATGTAATTTGGGTCTACTGAGAGGGCATGTATTTCACCAATTCCACCCATCATGTCACGTTCCAAGATATAACTCACCTGACATTTCTGCAGGATGTCTTCTAGGTGACTTGATGTTGCCACCAAACAAAATGGTGCAGATCTGTGTCATTATTCAGTTCATCTGATGAGTAAAGACCCAGGGACTGACGATGAGTCCAAATGAGAGTGCTATGAATTGGTATATGATGCCGTTGCAAACAAATTGCAGGAACTTCCTGGAAATCTTGTGAATATGGAAATGAAGATATATTTTTTAAGTTCACACTGATTGCCAAGTCTCCTTCTTGGATGGTGTTCAAAATGTTCCAATGCCTTTTGCCTCTGGGACCAAGAAAAGTCTTGATTAAAATCCCCCAGAGAATTTGTATTTAAATGAGTTCTACCACATATTCTGGAAAAGGTAATATATTTATAGTTGCAAGGTGGTGGCTCTGAATGGGTCTCTTGGGACATTTGTAGCTGTTTGAACTCTGGACAGAAGAGAAGTGTTTAAAGTGATGCAAAGTCACTCAGAATCCACTTGTCAAGCACACTGATTATTGTGGCAAATCTTTTCTTATTCAGCAGCAATGAACTGTAGCGTTTCTCCTACTGGGAACTTTGGGAAGGGCAGGGTGGAAATAATGTAATTATTTTAGAGGTGGAGTGTGTCATGAGGAGAAATTCTGAAGCGAATGATAGGGCCATCTCTGCTGTTTATCTTTGGTTCACAAATGCCATAATTGATTTTAGACTATATTATTTCATGGGACAGTTGGTGGACATGTTTTGCAATAAGGTGAAATACCAAACTCCAACCTTTGTCTCACTAGTCCTGGAGAGTGGGAGAGTATAAGCTATGTTCTGCCTGTTGGAAGACAGTCATAGAGACGAAGTCCAGTTTAGAACCCATATAGTGGTTTTGTGTACTAACTGCTGAGTATCAATAACGGCCATCAGATCCATACATATAGAGTGTGGCCTTGTAATTCCCAAAAATGATACCACGTTTGCCTGCTGGGTTTATGAAATGAAATACTGATGTACATCACAAGTAGAACTGTGTTAACTCTTCCAGACTGCAGAACTAATTTTAAGTTCAACTTTTCCTTTTTCATCATATTGTCAATGGATGCTGAAGATCTGGTCCATGGAGTTGACGGAGTGGGAGGAGGGGGCCAGAAATCTGGAGGTAAGAGGCAGAAGACTTCTTCTATTGAGGCTTGGAATGCTGAACCTTCCTGTGACATAAGGTGTGTGTGATTTGGATTTTAACATAGCTTTAACAATTTTTCAGTCATATTGCTATGATGTCTACAGTGTGACAGTTTATAGTGATGTCTAGCACTGTGGCATCATGCCGCAGACATGTAGCATGATGTCCCACCCAGTCACTTTATCCTGACACCAGTCTGACCAGTCCTAACACTAACCTCTTAATGCTGAGCACCAAGCGAGGCAGCTGTTAGTACCATTTTTGTTAAGTCTTTGGTATGACTTGGCTGGGGATTGAACCCACGATCTACCGCATTCAAGGTGGACGCTCTAACCACTGGGCCACCAGAGCGGTCCTGTGACATAGTATAGAATTAAAACAATGATGGCATTTTAGAACAAGCATCATAGTCTTTCTTTGCATGAGGTTAAGGCTGATGCCTCCTGTGATTGAGACTTAACTGACAAAGAGTGTCAAGGTCTCCCACTCAATAAACTCATAAAGTACCCTGAATAAGAAAATGGGTCACTAATTAAGGAATCTCTTCTTGAGGTAAAGGCTCAAGAAATTTGTGAAGCAGCATCTGTTAGGAAGTTAGGAACTAAGCTTGGCATCATAAGAAATGAGTGTCCCAAGGCAGTATATGGGGTCTGAATGGTCTCAATAATTGCTGGCATATGTTGTGTTCAACAAAATGAATGTCTTCTGGTGAATGAGCTTGTATTAGTCATGGTTTTGGCCCCTCATGATCCCTTGTATATGGATTAGGTCAATCAAAAGAGAAATAGGCCATCTGCATGGGGAGGATGTCATCTAATTCATTAGGCTGGGTCTGGATAAAGGATGTTTGAGTCACATAACTGGTCTTTGCACCTTTGGAGAGGAAAATTGTGGCTGTTTGTTTAGCTCTTTCCTTCACTGTTCCACAATAGACAGAGAGTTGAACTCTGTGGTTGCAAGGCCAATAGGAGTTGCCAATAATGAAGAGTTCTGTCATGGTAACTTGGGTGCTTGGGCTGTCTCTGACCATGTAGATTTCTGGCACTTCATGGCTGAAGGTCTCCCTTGTTCACCAGAAATTATCTCAGGACAGGTCAGCATGTATACTTATGACGTCTTCATCTTTAGCTGTAAGTTTCTGTGCTTTGCCCATGGTCTAATTTGCAAGACAAAATAGAGCAGAACATATGAACCTGTGTAGCCATGCACCTGTCATTTTTATTATAATGTCGGTGCAGAGCTATACCTTAAAATGTTTAACCTGTAAATTGATAACAGTCTTTAAAAGCAATGAAGCATACAGGTATAATTTGACTGACAATACCACCTAGAGGAAGATACCTTGCTTGTTTTGAAAAGAGACTGGTCACAAAGCTATGCGATATGTTTCACCTGGAAATTAGCATTAGCAGACAATCTTAATTCCTGGCATGTACTTTTATCATCGATACAGTGTCAGGATGCTAAGAATGCTAAATGAAGAAAACTCACCTATATGTACCCAGAATTAATGTATTTATATATATATATATATATATATATATATATATATATAAAGAGTTTCCTAAAGACATAGTGAGTTGCACACATAAAAAAAAATCCTGATAGCCGAAATTACATTGAAATTGCATAGGCTACCTGTTCAAGCGATTGTGCTATTAAATGTGAGAAGATGAGAAAGTGTTATAAAACTGTAAAGGTAAAACTTTGCTGGCATTAGGAGGTGAGAAAATCTGGAAATATAGATGGAGTATACTTTCTCTAGAAATGAAAGGACTCCCTCCAACTCTTGTAATGGTATGCTTTTAAAGTTGAAACTGGCTTCTGTGATGTCTCTTGTGGTGAAAACATGCTTCTTAGCATGAGTGGAAGTAGTAACTGAGATTTTCAAGGGTTTTGCAATCAATCACTATAAAAAGGGGAAATCACTCTGCCCAACCGCCACATAGGTGGGCAGATACTTTTAGCTTCTTTAGTGAAAAGTGTTATCTGGGAGGGCTGGATTTGCAAGGTAGTAGTAGTTTACCTAAGGTATAATGATTGGGTAATGCATTTAAAGAAAGAAATGACATGCCTCCATGAAAATGGAGGAATATTTCAACACATTATGACACTTAAGATCAATTTACATTTTACCTATAGTGTCTGTTTCTCCTTGGAGCTGAAGAACAATATGCTCCAGCTGTTCTGCTTTATCACTCAACTCTGCCTTGTCCCTCATCACACGTGTATACTTGTCCTAAAGCACAATGAAAAAAGGAAAATGCTCAGCAATATTGGAAATTCATATGCAAGTCTCCAATATCAGTTCACTATATTTGTTTTGACATATTGGATTTAGTCTAAATGCAAAAAATTAGACTTTTGACAGAGAATGTTCTTTTGCAATCAATTTCAGCTGTATGAAAAGAAAGGATAAAATCGTAAAGGGGTTGTGATGGCTCAATTGGTCAACTCAATCCAAGGTTTGTCCTTGGACTTGGCTCCCATTTCCTCACCATGGTATAGCCAATAATAGGTTATAACTGCTGCCAAACCAACAGAAACACAAAGAAAAATGCTTAAAACTCCAATAAGATAAATTATTCTATGACACCAAATTAAACAAAATGTCTAACAAGGCCTGATAGCATTCACCTAGCTTCCATACATTGACGGCTGACTATATCAATTAGCAAGCTCGTGCAATATTATAAGAACATGTTGTATGCAAACTATCACCCAAACTTTATATCATGTTGATTTCACCTATTTAACTGGTTCTCACTTGAACAAGGCCTTAATGATACATTTATTGCCCTTATTACGGGAAGATATGAAGGCAAGTCAGGGTACAGGTGAACAAATCTTCAAATTTCCCCCAAACAAGGGCAACAAATTGTTAATCATATCAAACAAGGAATATGCTTGCATGAGGGGGAAACAATTGCATAAGGCATGATCATTTTCAAGACATAATCACAACAAAGAGACATTATATCTTGTGCCATGACATCCTATTGTGTGCATCAATCAATGACAGTTACTTTTATTACATATCATAAAAGTATATATTCCAAGTTCATTAAAATTAGAACAAATATAGCATCTAGAATGGGAACAAGGTTAACCAATCAGATCCAAGATCACCTCTTATTCATTGGTCTTGTTCATTATCTAGCTCATTTGAGATAGTATGTGATAAACCTATATTCCAAGTTCTACTGATATTAAATCAGAAATATGGAATCCACAATCCAAAATGCATTTTTCTCTTGTGTTGGGATAACACCAAGAAGAACATTTATAATTTATACAGTACTTGAAGAGACTGGCTGGTGATTAATGTAGACATGCAATGTACAACTTGCCTTGTAGCTGTTATATTTCCAAAGATTGCTACATAGCAGAGCTGTGAATTGGGTAATATATTTCATGTGCCACAATGTGTTAAAATAAGATATGATTCTTAGCACAGTTATAAAAGTTAGGGGCAAACCAATAGTTTGTTCATTTTAGGTGCAACAGTCATCCAAAATGAACTGTTTACGTTGTACCTATATGTGTGTCAGATTTGGATTTAAACCACAGCTTAAACAATTTTTCATCATATTGCTACAATGTCTGCAATGTGGCAGTTTAAATTGGTGTCTAGCACTGGGGCATCATACCGCAGACATGTAGCATGATGTTCCACCCAGACATATTATCCTGACACCAGAACGACCAGTCCTAACACTAGCCTCTTCATGCTAAGTGCCTAGTGAGGCAGCTGTTAGTATAATTTTTATAAGTCCTTGATATGACCTGGCCAGGGATTGAACCCGTGACCTACTGCACCCGAGGTGGATGCTCTAACCACTAGGCCACAGGAGCGGTCATTTTGTACCTATAAGCATAAACTTAAGCTGTGACTGCTTCTTTCCAACCTGTATCATTTCCATGGCTTGCTTGACCTGCTCGTACTCTCTCCTACTAATCTTGTCACTCCCTGATGGTGTGCCTGAAATCGAAGCAACGTAAGACATAAAATTCTATTAATCCTGTCACTTACTGATAAGTGTGCCTGAAATCAAAGCAATGTAAGATATGAAATTCTAGTAATCCTGTTGCTTTCTGAAGTTATGACTGAACTCAGAGCAATATAAGGCACGAAATTTGCCATCTCCCCATCTGCAAACATTGTATGGCAGTTTGTGTAAAGCAAGTGCAGACACTTGTAAAATAAGTTTATATCTGACTGGCAAATCAAATGCAAGCTGATTTACATGGGTAAATAAACAAATATTTATAATTTTATTGTTCCATTCTAAATGCTTGACAAGTAAGAAATGCTATATATTAGAGTGTAATTGCTAATTTTGACCTAATATAAAGGAAGCCATCTCCCACAAACAACATGGAGGCCCTGAGTGGCCAAGTGGTCTAAAGTACTCACTGTTATGAATCATTGCCATCTCGCCTCTGTGTGGGTTCGAGTCTTGGATTTGGCTAATGTGGTTATGTGAGAAAGCTTGCCAGCAGCTTCCCATGGGTCAGTGGTTCTTTCCAGGGTTCCCCCGCCGAGTTCTTACTCCACCATTTATACTGGTTGCCATGTATAGCCTATCTTGTGCTGAAAATGGCATTAAACCCTACAACAACAAGCAAACATGGTCTTGGAATAAAATCAGTTTTCCACTACATTTTAGCAGCTATGGGTTTTCAACCTTTGGAATGAGAATAAAAGGGTACAAGGCAATAATATGTATTCAGTGTTATTTGTACAATGTAGCAATACATTTTTCACACTGGTTAATAATAAGACAAAATACTGCTGATGTAACTGTTAACCACAGCATGTGACATAGCTGTAGATATTATTAATGAGAAGCTGCTTGACAGGTCTGATGTTCCAGTTAGTAGATCTGGTTTAGTCTGGTGCTTTACAGCAATGTAATGCAAACAGGTTATATAATGCCAAGGCAGTAAGATTACTGACTTTCCCAATGATCAGAGGTGCCTGGTATTACTGGTACACCTGTTTACTGTGGTATTCTGTTCCAATGGTACACACCGTGGTACTTTGGTAATTTCAGTCAGTGCAGAACTTTATGAATTTAATGATATTAACAGAATGCTTGCATTTTTCAGGACAAAATAAAAAAAATTACAAATTATTATTAAGCAAAACAGGTGTATTAATCACAAATTAATTTTCAATATTACAAATTATATTTACGATCCTTTCAACATATCTGATATGTGTCATATATCAATATGATGGTCAAATGGGATGTTGTGAAAGATATTTGGAGCCAATCCAACTTTTAGAAAACGTTTGGATAAAAAAAATTAAATGTACATATATTCCTTTATAAAACTGCAAGTCATCACAATTTTTTCAGGAGAGAAGTCATTTTTGTTTGAATTTTATGTAACTTCTCAAATCCAGTAAAAACTTTCTCATTTTCTGATCAAGTGTATCATATGTTCACTGATAAATATCTTGCATGGGTGTTGGCATCCCACGCAAAGTTTCCTTGCCTATTATATAAATAGTGCAACCAGTGAACTGAAAGCTTTGGTGACTGCTCTTCCTATTTTCGTCAACAAACTCTCTAATGTCAGCAAAATGTCTTTTACAAGGTGTCAGCTAAAGTGTAAGCTTAATCATCCAACTTTTTAGTTACAGGTTTTAGATTATAACTTATATAAAAATTAACATACACAAAGTAAATTCATTAACTAAAATATACTGACCATCTAATTTTTTTAAAGGGAGGAGGCTGCGATTTTCTTTTGAGCTGATATTTTTATATTTTACTTTCTCTTATCTCAAGACAATTTCTTTTTTTCTTCAAATAATCTATTGGATATAATTTGTTGTTATTTTGCTATAAATCTGAGCATTATATTCTTTCCAGCTGTTGACAGATGGAAGTTTTAAAAGTGTCTGACCACTGCCCCAAAATATTAAATTGTTGGTCCTTTGTATAATTGTGGTATACAGGTGTACCTACTGTGGTGTGTATGTTCTGAAATACTGCAGTACCCAGTTTTACCTAGGATGTACCACATTAGCCAACCAAGGCTAACCCAATGGAAGGATTCAAACCCACACCCTTCTGACCATAAGCCTGCCAAGAATGGCTCCTGTCTACATTAGTAGATGCATCTAATGACATGCACAAGAGTGCACTGTGATTATCCTATAATGCCAAGCTTGCAAGGGGTACAGGCATAGTGGGATAAAAACCAGCAAGAGTGCACTGTGATTATCCTATACTGCCCAGCTTGCAAGGGGTACAGGCATAGTGGGATACAAACCAGCAAGAGTGAACTGTGATTATCCTAAACTGCCCAGCTTGCAAGGGGTACAGGCATAGTGGGATAAAAACCAGCAAGAGTGCACTGTGATTATCCTATACTGCCTAGCTTGCAAGGGGTACAGGCATAGTGGGATAAAAACCAGCAAGAGTGCACTGTGGTTATCCTATAATGCCTAGCTTGCAAGGGGTACAGGCATAGTGGGACGAAAACCAGCAAGAGTGCACTGTGATTATCCTATACTGCCTAGCTTGCAAGGGGTACAGGCATAGTGGGATAAAAACCAGCAAGAGTGCACTGTGATTATCCTATACTGCCTAGCTTGCAAGGGGTACAGGCATAGTGGGATAAAAACCAGCAAGAGTGCACTGTGATTATCTTATACTGCCTAGTTTGTTGTGGTACAGGCATAGTGAGATGAAAACCAGCAAGAGTGCAGTGTGATTATCCAGTATTGCCTAGCTTGCAGGCGGTTCAGGCAAAGTGTTATAAAAATCAGCAACCTTTCATGGCGAGACCGACATGAAGCAGTGAATAAGTGCATTCTTTTGACTAATAATGTGAAAAATTAAAATTGTCTCCATGCAACCCTTACCCCTCAAATGCAAAACTAATTATAACCTCCTTCAAAAGAATATTGTGAGTGCTTTACAGCTGAAATATGTAATTTATTCTCATTTTTACCAGATTTAAAACCCTGAAATTTACAAATGAATGAGCCAGAATGTATTTCCCAAATTCAACCTCATAATGGCTAACTGAAATGAGCGGTAACTCTTACAAATATTCTCTTTGGTTACTTTGATGCATCAACCAGAATTCTATACATTAATAATGAAGAATGCTCATGCCTGCTGAGACTTACTTGCTTGGACCAACTCCTCTTCTAGGTCTGCAATCTTGATTCCCAGCTGGTCGGACAGGTTCCTTTGATCCTTCAGATTCTGAAACATTTGATTCCTCTCCGTCTCCAACTGGGTGATAGTGGCCTGAAGGGAATCAATCTGAAATGGCAGCAATATGAGCAATGAGTTATGTTCCAAATTTGGCATTATATAAGTACAGTGCTGATCATATATAGTTCCTTATGTTTCTTCATTGTCAGTCAACATCAAGAAGTTAAACCTTCAGTATTAACGATGGAAAATGTGGACACAATTCTAAACTCATATTTGAACTTTGCAAACGTTTTTTAAATTATCTTCCCTGGCATTCTCCTGTGAGTAAAACCAATTTGACAATTTTCTGGCAGCCAGGTGTTACAACTCTATGGTCTTCAAACAAAAAACAGCAAAAACCAACAATATAACTTATTTCCCTATTATACAAAGTGAAAAAGTAAAAATAACTTAAAGTATGGAGCATGAAATCCTCAACAGTCCTAAATGTTCTATCAAGTCAAAAAGTATCCAGTAATCCAAATGAGTTCCAGTGGTATTTAGAATGATGCATACTTAATGTAATGGTGTGCCAACATTATTGAAATAATTACAATGATGTCATCCCATACTGTATTTAAAATGAACTCCTAGTTACTCTTTAATTAGCTATTATTCCAAATTCTGAATAGTTCAAACACTCCGTAATTTTAACAGCTAACTGAATTAACAAATGGCTGAATTAAATAAATGAATCCTGTTAATTAAATACAAATGAATATCTTCCAAGACTAGTGTTTTCTACTAAGAATGTCTGATTCTCTTGCAAACATCTCTTACATACAAAGCTAAGACTTAGTTTCAGAAACAAATGAAAGACATATTTCTAGAATGATCTGAACTAGTAAATAAGATCAGATGTTCACAGTCAGAAATTAGGTCAGCCTGTCTATTCAAGAACTCAAGTCCTGAAATTAGATCATGTGATGTTTACCTGGATAATAGTAAAACTCAACCTTGGAACTTTATGAATAAATGCATTAGTTTTAGCGTGAATCTTATGCTGGCTTTGGATTAAATTTTGTTTTGTAAGAGACTGTCCATTTTGTAAAAACACATGAAAGGGGGGTTGGGGTTGAAGTTTGAATATGTGTGTGTGGGGATAAGACCAAGAAGTACATACACACCTAATGACAATAAAATCTATTTGCCATAGCCAACAACAAACAACCTATAGTATTTTCAAACCTTCCAATTTGTTTGTAGCTCCTTACCAATTTTAAAATGAAAAGCATCAAGGACAGAAGTTTTAAACAGGAACAATACATTATTTTTGATCAGCCAATGAGAGGTCAGTCAACCATTCAGCATACTGGACTTGCATATTAAGCGGGTGTGGTCATGGCCAGACAAGTCATGTGAAAAGGGAGTGAAGTGTCCTCCCTTGTAGTTTTTTATGGTACATATAAAACTGATATGTAAAATGTGAGCAACTAGATAAGCATGGCAGTCGAAACTGTCATCTGTATCCAATATTTGCAACATACAGTTTTAATATTTCTAAAAGTTATGAACAAATAAAAATGTACCTCCAAAATTTACAGGATTAGTGACATTGTCTAACACATTAAATGATCATATCTGTTGCTTGAAAACAGGGACTCACCCATGAAAATATGGGAATCATGCTATTAAAGAAACTCCTGTTTGGTTCAAAATGCAAACAAATTAACAACACCATGCAACAAGAGGGTGGGGTGGGATGAGGGAATGACTGCATGTACTAAATGGACAGCCCCTTATCCTCACCGGGAATAATGACTCTTATTAGGTCTCCAATGATAATAAGCCAAAATAGTGTATGTCTTTTGAAGGTTTTTTTTAAATGTAAAGGTTGGAAAGGCTGCATGAAATTTCAATTATTTTAACAAAACTATAATATAATTTATTTTATTTTAAATAGTACAAAATGTTACTGTCAGAAACCGGCTAGGAATTTTGATCCCAATTTTTAATGACAGATATTTGATAATGGGTAATCCTTTGCAGTAATTATTTAATCAATGGACATGTCCTCACACCAAGCTGTTATATCTCTAACACACACACACAAACACACACTTTCTTTTGAAGGATTTCCTGTCAAAAATGTTACAATAAAAATTGGTATGTGTATGCATCTCAACAAAAGTATATATTGTATTACTCTAATCGCACTACCAATCCAGTTGGTGAGGTGATTCATCTTTTATAATACAAAAGTGCTAAAAAAGATTCCTTCAACAGCAAGTAGTTTTAAAAGCCATGCAGAGTGTACATTTACATGTCATGTCACATGTAGATAAATTACACTGAATTGTACATCTTTTGTCATATAGTTTAGCATCTCATTCACTTCTGCTGAAATGGTGGGTCACATTTTATCACAACAAGAAGCATAGTTACAACAGTGGTAACAATTACAGAGCACTGACTGATTATCTTCAGTATTTAAGTAAGCGTGTCTTAGGGGTTATTTCTTATAGTTCACATTTTAAATAGTGCTTATCAGTTTTTTTCTAATTTTACAGGTACAGTCAACTCCACTTATATGCACAGCCTCAGGACTGGACCCAAGCTATGCATATAAATGGAATATGCATTTAAGTGGAATTCATTAATATTTACAATGAAAAAACGGGACCATACTTTCGCTATGCACTTAAGTGATCTATGCAATTAAGCAATATGCATTTAAGTGGAGCCGACTGTATCTACCTCTGTGAGCCCAAGGCATTAAGATGCATGAATGGGATTTCCTGAAAAATTTGCCAGTTTTAAAAAGATCTTACTTTGAATTTAGAAATGATGAATCCCTTAAAACAATTAAGGTGTAAAATGTTGACAGAAAAGAGTTTACTGGTTCTATTGCTATTTTTGTTAACTGTTTCAGCAGTTTAAATTACCAGAGTACATTTACAGATGCAATTTATTGATGTAAATGTAATTTCAGATTGAGCATTTGTCATTGTTGTATATGTTAGTGTAATATATGTAACTGAAATCCCAACGTGTCAATTATCCTGAGCATTCAATTTTTAAAATCACATTTGCTGCCATGAGCCTGTTACTACGATCTAGGTACATGTACTTGTATTTGTGATCTGTAAGAAGAGATATGTGGATGAAGACACAAGGGTCAACACTACTTGTGTTAGCTTCATTGTCGTGAACAAAATATCGAGTTCACAGTTTGTGGGTTAACCTTTACTGGGTCTCAAATTACACATGATCATGCATTTTCTTGACAAATGTTAATTTCTTAAGCGAAGTTTGGACAATTTATTTGTCTTTATCCCATTAAAGATTGGAACACATCATTTTAACAATGATGTAAGAAATCATTTTGGTAACATATTTTGAAATAATGATGTTAAATTGAATACTGTTTTGAAGTATTATTTAGACCCCTTACCAATTATAATTAATAAGGCAAACAGAACCAAGCATAATTTAGAAGTAGTACTGCATATAATGTAGATCACTATATGGTGACCTTATCTGTCATATTTTCATCCCCAAAAGTTTTAACATATCAAATTTACTGATGTTGACTGTTCTGATGCCATAGCCAGTGGCAATACAATACCCATGTATTAAAGAATACTGATGCTGGCAAGACAAAAAATACTTACCACATCTTCTCTATGAGAATATTCCTCCTGCTGGTGGTCAGATTTTTTGGGCTCCGTAGCTTTTATCAGCATTGTTCTCAACTCACTGTTTTGTGTTGTCAGGGCATCCACCATATCCTGATGATAAACAATTGCATACATGCTGTCAAAGCTATCTGATGAAAATCAAGGTCTTGGATATGACAAATGTCCCAGTTGCATCATCTTAATTGTAACTTGTAAGACAGATGTTGCAAAAGCAATGATTAAAATCAAGGTCTCAGATAAAGCAGATATATCAAATGCACCAATAAAACTGATGATGACCTTTCAAATTTCCAGCCCACTTAGTTTTAGTAGCCTACGAGATAAAGCATTGAATTTTATATTACGGAAAGACATCATGTGCAATTAAATGTTTCAAATGGCATTATTCCCTTTCAGAAACACAAAAACTTCAACTTCACTGATCAATCAAAAGGTCAACTGAACACAACCGTCCGCCATTACATGTTAGATCTACTTCTTAAAGTAAATCTGAACTGTACTAGATAGGTCATGAATAATCCCTTTACCTTGTTTGCATAATATGTCGATGTTATTTTTTCAATAAAACTTACATTTCTATTCCATGATGTAGAACATGTAATGCTTAAATATAACTTTGAATGCCATGTTTGCTCCAAAACAAACATTCTGAATGACAAACAGTCCACTGAGAGTTCATATGCAATGTTAATTGCTTCAAACGACAATTTTCCAAATATCTGCCAAATTTTCCCCTAGAAAAATAGACCATCAGGAAAAAGTAAGACATCATGGGTGAAGATCAGTGTGCTCTATTATTGGACCATAAAACCTCATCAATTTAAACTGATTCCTTTTGAATGGATAATTGCAGCTCTAGCAAAAATAAGTGATAGAACATAACTCATTATGTGACTATGAGAAAACTAGTATTGTTTAATTCAACAATTTTATGATTATTTACCTGAAGAACATTCATGTGTACCAGCAGACTTGATTGACATGATGTTGATTCAGTGGTTGCGTCCAAAACAGTGTTCCATTTGCAATTGTGCTTCGAGCAATAGTTTTGGTATTTTGCAATCAGGATGTATATGGAGATTAGGCATACATATATAAATGAGATGTGTATCACAAGGGCTTTCATATTTTAACAACAGTTTCACTTGAACAAAATACTTATCTGAATGAGCATTAAATTGAGTTTTCATATACTAGTAGCATTCATAATTCTAGTAGCATTCATAATTCTAGTAGCATTCATATACTAGTAGCATTCATATATTATTAGCATTCATATACTATTAGCATTCATATACTAGTAGCATTCATATACTAGTAGCATTCATATACTATTAGCATTCATATACTAGTAGCATTCACAATTCTAGTTGAATTCATATACTAGTAGCATTCATATACTAGTAGCATTCATATATTATTAGCATTCATATACTATTAGCATTCATATACTATTAGCATTCATATACTATTAGCATTCATATACTAGTAGCATTCAAATACTAGTAGCATTCACAATTCTAGTTGAATTCATATACTAGTAGCATTCATATACTAGTAGCATTCATATATTATTAGCATTCATATACTATTAGCATTCAAATACTAGTAGCATTCAAATACTAGTAGCATTCATATACTAGTAGCATTCATATATTATTAGCATTCATATACTATTAGCATTCATATACTATTAGCATTCATATACTAGTAGCATTCAAATACTAGTAGCATCATATACTATTAGCATTCATATACTATTAGCATTCATATACTAGTAGCATTCAAATACTAGTAGCATTCATATACTATTAGCATTCATATACTAGTAGCATTCAAATACTAGTAGCATTCACAATTCTAGTTGAATTCATATACTAGTAGCATTCAAAATTCTGTCTTTCATTTTCAGTAATACTAGTGTTTCAATGAATACCTTATGGAAATTACAGCAACCAGATATTTGTATAGGTTTGTGTGCAGTGATAAAATACAGAATGCTTTACAGTTCTTTTTCTTTTCTTTACGGGTAAAGATAACACAAACATGTAAAAGCTAATATTTTATAACCAGATTATAGAAGCGATGTTGATTCATCAAACACCTCTATGAATGAAACAAAGTAAACCAAAAAAAGAAGGGCAGGTGGGCTTCCTTATCATATTGGCTAATAATCTGTTGGGTCTTTCGATCTGGTCTGGGAAAATTGGTACCTTGTGACAATGAGTGAAATTGCAGCACAGGATGAAATGAAAAAATATCTAAGGCAATTTTAATTAGCACAACAGCAGTACTGTGAAGGAAATTATAAAATAAAATCAATAAAAAAGTATATGTGCCCTTGAGAAATCAGTCATTTATCAACTGCTTTAAATCAGCCACAGTCACTATTTCAGTTGTAGTGATCTCAATAACTGTAAAACTGTGTCATATAGAAAATAAAGTCACTCACCAACAAATCCTTTTATTTCTCCAACCTGTGCAAACTTTATTATGAACATTTTTATTCTTTACTTAACTATTATTTCATGGACAATATGTGACAGAATACTTTTTCCATACTTTTCTATTAAGACAGAAACTTAACTAAAAATTAAACCCTATAAAATATTTTAGTGGCTCTATATTGCTTGGACCCTTAGTCATGTACAATATTGTCCAAATATTACATTCTCCATCATTTCATAAATGATCATCCTTAATGCATCTGCTGATGAAGTTCTGCTGCTGATGTTGTTGTTGTTGTAGGGTTTAATGCCATTTTTCAGCACAAGGTAGGCTATACAGCCAGTATAAATAGTGGAGGATAAACCCCGGGAAGAATCACCAACCCATGAGAAGCTACTGGCAAGCTTTCTCACGTTACCATGTCAGTCGATCCTGAGACTCAAACCCACGCAGACAGAGGTGAGATAGCAGCACTTTGGACCCCTCAGGGCCCCATCAAGTTCTGCAACATATGTGTTAAACCACAGTGTGGACTGGATGTGCTGGCACAACATGTGAAAGTAGATCTGGTTCTACACAAAACAAGACTGTAATTCATATCTTTCACTTACTTGTGCAGATTGCAGTTCTTTCTGTAATGTGTCCACCAACTGAGCCTGAGCTTCAAAATGACGTAATCGATCCTGGATCTGTTCTCGCTGAAGTTTCTCCTTCATGGCCTCATGAGTTGTTTGCTGTAGCTTGTTTATTTCTAATTCTTTTAGAGCTAACTGTAATATAAGAGTAACAAGTTCTGAAAGTGTTTTAGGAATGTGCCTGACTAAATAGTGATGGCAAGAATCACCTCAGTGTAAAATAAGATTAAATATAACATTTAAACCACTGTCAGTTTTTCACTGAAAAAGGTTTACAGACTTTTCTCTGGACACTCTTTAAATAAATTCTTGTGATAAAAGCAGCAAGGCAAAAGAGACAAAAATAAGTATTTGCAATGGTCGAAGATAACAAATGCTCATTTTGGGCTTCCCTTAAGCAGGAGGATAGAGAATATGGCTGAGGCACCCTTAGAGTTATAAGAGGCAATTAATGGGCACAGCAGCCATAGTAGTTAAGCTGCTTGTGTGCCTGAATCATGACTGAAAAGGTTCAGGTTGAATCCTACTAATACATCAGCTCAGGTCAGCTACTGTTGTTTGTCCCTGGACATGGTACTGTACTCCAAACTATCTCTGAACTAAGTAACCTACTTGTTTTGCTGTGCCATAAAGCACCAAAACTGGCCAAACCAAACCTAGTCTCCATCATGGCATTTCAATCACTCTTTAATTCACTGAATTTTGTGGGCTCACTTTGTGATGTGTGACATCTTACAAACTCAAGATCATGATAAAAATTAAAGATGTTTTCTGTCAAGATCTGTCTCTCCACTCAAACCAAATAATCTGTCAAATATAGCTTTTGTACAGACCTTGCTCATAATGAAATTAACTTTACATCATAACGATTTAGGTCTATTACCGAGTTTCTTGAAATCAGATAAAAAATGTAGACTTTATAGTGTTAACAAGTTGAACCAACCAGATGAAACATCACCTCATTAATTATGTGTTGATCTTGCCCCTTATCAAACTCTTACAAGATCTTGATTATATATGCCAATATTCCAAGTTTGATCAAAATCAGATAAGAAAGATGTTTTCAAATGTTCACAAGCTCAGTGTGAAAATTATGTTGTTAATTATGCATGGATCTCACTCATCATCTAATTAATCGAAGAGCTTGATGATACAGGCTCAACTTCCAAGTTTGATCAAAATTAGATCAGAAAAACATGGACACCATAATGGAATAATATTCAGCTGATCAAATCCAAGATAACCTCATTATTATGTTTGTATTATTAAACTTGTCAAAGCAATTAAGAATAAGAATTTAAATTCCAAGTCTGATCAATACTGGATCAAAAATACTGACTCCAGTGTGCCAACAAGCTCATCAAATCAGATGCACGTTAACCTTATTAATATGGTTGATACAACCATCCAGTCAAGAGGAGTATTGATAACAAATTTGAAAAAATGGCCACCATGACAGACATTTTGGAAATCACATTGGCATCACACTTATTCTGGCCCAAATACATAAGTTGTCTTTTAGTTAAAAAGCCATAATGCTACAACAATTAAAGTAATAAGATGATTTTCAAGAAGGCAGCCAAAGAGAAGGTTTAATCAGCACATTTCCATTTTGGATATCCTTAAGTGAAAATCCAATACCAGGGAAGTAGCACGAAAATATTGTTGAAGATTGCTGTGGCTGTCAGATTGTGAGCATTTTTATTTTGGACCAACTATACATGATACAATGTCTTTTGGTGAAAACCCAATACTGCTATGACCATTTGTTGAGGAGAAATAGTGATATGAACTTCATGGTGGCTGCATTGGGCATCAGATCAGCACCATTTTCATTTGGGACCAACCTGACATCAGCAGCAGTCTTTTGCTATAAACTACATGTTGATATGAAACATCCATTCAGAAGGAATAGCAACAGATTGATTTTAAAGATGGTGGTAAATTGTATGTATGAGGGGCATCTATTTCATTTCTGGATAAAGCAGACCTTTGGATGAATGTGAGTATAGTTTGATGGCAATCCTTTGAGCACTTTACAAGCCACTGTACAAGCAATAACAAACTTGTGGGACAGGACACCGAGACAATGGAAACAAGCTTTTCTGGTCTCTGACCAGTCAAGCTCATAATGTGCTTTAATGAAATGTAATAATTAATTCTTACCGCTTCTCTGTCTTTCTTTATCTCATCTTCTTGACGTGCTAGATTGGCCATCAGCTCTTTTGAGGAATGTTCTTCTGTCTGTAGTTTTGTTAACAATTCCATGTTATCATTGCTCTGAAAAGTGCAAAATTTTACATAATAAGCCAATACAGATTATCCTGTAACACTAGAAATGTGTTCATGGACCACAAATGCCCTGGCACACAAATGCGCAACTTATGAAACAAATAGTGATAATGGTGATAGTATATACACACCCATGTTATTGTTGGGCATAAAACACTAAAATTCTGCAGCAAAGCACCATTATTTTCACAATTATTCTGTCATAACTAGCCCAACCACACTAACAAATATATGCATACACACATCTTTACCCTCCAAGCATTGTGACTAGGCAATGGATTCAGATCATAAAACCACTGTGCAAACTACCCTCCATGTCATATCCCAAAGTCAGTAGTCTTTATCTCAACAGTATGGGAGATGTATATGAAATATACACACTAATGAACAGGACAACATATTCCCCATCTTTTCTTTGAAAAGCATATGGATACAAAGACAATGGTGCTTCCAAGCAAACTTACTTATAGAAATCTTGAATCACCAAAGCATATTACCAATTTGACGAAACCATTCTGTAGTTCCGCTAATTGTACTTTGAGTTCTCTATTCTGTGTGAGTGCACGGCTGAGAGCTGTCTTGTCACTCTGAATACTCTCTAGAAGCTGGGTCTTATCGCCTGCCTCCTCGCCCATCTGTTCTATCCGACTTTCCAAATCTGAGATCCTTTCTTCTTTCTCTTCCAATAATCTGCAACAATAATAAAAATTCAAGAGTTCCTATTGGTTAACAAGAGCGTTTGTTTTAGGATAGTAAGCGTATCCCCTTGACTCCAACATACTGTACCTACCACCAATTATTACATCCATCACAGGTGATATTGCCATGTGCTAATGTCATATCACACTGTGTGATGTGAAACAACTGAATCTATTATTTTCTTTTTTCTTTTTCTTCTACAATACTGTCTTCGACTCTGTAACTATACCCACCTGACAACACTTTAGGTATAAAGTTCCCTTGGTAGAAAGCAATAATAGTAAAAACAGAATAAAGTGTTATGACAGCTAACTCACTGACAAGAATGATCCCTATGGACTTTAAATTGTTCAATCTGCTGTATAAACAAAAGACATTTATTTATGGATAGCATAAAAGTTTCATCTTGCAGGGCATGTAGTAAAATGGGTTGAAGTATTTAATATGTACATCACAATCATTGGTTCATTAAATTTCATGAGACTGACATTCATCTAATAAATGAACTCCAAAGGTATCAAACGACTGTCACTCTATGTATATGGTAAAAGAGTTATCCCTCTTTGTTTGTTAGAATCTCTCCACTTTGAAAGTGCACAAATCTAAAATATTCTTTCAGCAAGACCATATCAGGTGATAATATGGTCTTGCTGAAAGAATATTTTAGATTTGTTTCTGATATTGACGTGACCCAGTTAAGTGATAGTGAGACATCAGCCATGTAAGCTTCAAGAAATGTGGTTTCTGAAGCTTACTTTTTTTTTGCAAAGCATACTGATGTAAAAAATGTACTCAGAGACATTTTTTGTAAGTTTTTCCCCTAAAAGTGGGGTGAGCACTAATTAAGGCAATTAGGTATATTATATTAAACAAGTTAATAGGACTGACAAAACTGGTAGCAATAGTAGTAAAAAAACATAGCAGTCAACAGACAGTAGGATTTGTCAACAAATTACTAAAGGATGTGGTTTGCATTAGACATGGTTCCTGCCAATGGTACTGCTTAACTCCCTACACTGCACTAGATATGGTTCCTGCCAATGGTACCTCAGTATTCCTTACACAGCACTGGACATGGTTCTTGCAAATGGTACCACATTACTCCTTACAATACACTAGACATGGTTCCTGTTAATGGTACTGCAGTGATCCTTACACTGTGCAAGACATGGTTCATGCATATGGTACCACAGCACTTCCTACACTAGACATGGTTCATGGATATGGTACCACAGTACTCCCTACACTGCACTTGACATGGTTCCTGCCAATGGTATTGCATTACTCCCTACACTGCACTGGACATGGTTCCTGCCAACAGTATTGCAGTACTCCCTACACTGCACTGGACAGGGTTCCTGCTAGCATTACTGCAGTACTCCTACACTGCACTAGACATGGTTCCTGCCAATGGTATTGCAGTACCCCTTACACTGCACTGGACATGGTTTTTGCAGATGGTACTGCAGTACTCCCTACACTACACTAGACATGGTTTCTGACAATGGTACTGCAGTACTCCCTACACTACACTAGACATGGTTTTTGCAAATGGTATTGCAGTACTCCTTACACTGCACTATATAATGGTTCCTGCCAATGCAGTACTCCCAACACTGCATGCACTGAAAAGCTTAAACACAAGTAAAAATGTTGCCGATATTGACCTAAAAACAAAAGACCAGTGGAAAATGAAAAGTGTCTAATTGTGAACAACATTTGGAATGATGGTGTTGTACTCCTCTGGCTACATGCACTTATCAAGTTTCATGATTATACAAACAACAGTGTCATAAAAACATAATTGGTGCACATGATCACTAGAACTTGAAACATAGGTCACAGGTCATAGTAAACTACTTTTGGTATTGTGGTGTAGCACTCTTCAGGATACAAATGTTTCAAATTTCATGTCACTATTGGCAGCAGTGTCCGAAAAACTCGTCTCAACATAAAAGGTGTACACCTATTATGACCAACAATGCTGATGACATGACAATGATATCAGATACATAACATAAGCTCTCCTGTACCATACAAGCTAAACAAACGGATGATTTTGATTTTATTTAAATGGGCATCCTACTTGAAATTATTTAAATATTTGTTGTATTTGAAAATATATACAATTTTGAAACAATCTGAGTAATGTGAAAGAAATGTTCGGAAATGCTGTTATCAGAAAATTCTCAAGAACTTCTGTCCAATACGGCACTTTGTGTGTGTGTGTGTGTATGTGTGTGGGGGAGAAGACAAAATGAGAATAGTTTTCTGACTACAACTGACCTGCTCAGCTGAGTGTTGTCCCTGATCTGAGCTTCATGTCTCTGATGTAGTTCATCATACTCTTCCTGAAGTCTCTGAGCCTCCTGTAGTGTAGAAGACTTCACACTCTCCTCAAATTCTGTCTTCTGAGAATCTGACTCGTCTGAAAATATTGTACAAGTGTACCACACAACATAATGCCTCACTTGTGAACGGCATTATTACGACACAGGCAAAGTACTGGGCCCAGTATTCTCAAAACGTTCCCAGCAATAAATTGAGCTCAAACCCCCAAATCAGATACAGTATTTTGGATGCATCGATGTTATCGAAATTTGGCAGTCTATAGACAGACTAATAAAATCAAGAGGTTCTGTTATTGTAGGTTAATTAAAACAACAGATTGTAAAAAGTCAGGGGACTTGGACCTTGAACTAGAATTTATTGCTAGAAAAATGTTGAGAATATGGGGCCAGGTATTCAAATTGCTGAGCTAGAATCGCATTCAAATACTAGACCTGGAATCATAGTATCAGGTACATATGTAAACATTTAGCTATTGTACAGAAATTTAAGTTGAATAAAAGCAACTATTTAAAAAGCTATTTGACTTTCAACAATTTTAATATGGGAAATTCAAAATGATGATGATAATGATACCACCACTGTCACTGTTATTTTCTTAAAATAACTTGTCCATTAAGGCAAGAGGTAAGTGAAATTTACTTGCCCAGAATTATCTGTCACTTATCTAAAGATATTGTTCACACAATTTTCTTTTAAATTCAATTGATGGTGATATTACGGTTGAGCTGTTTTGCAAATGCTAGTTTACATTTTGACATTCAAAATTCTAAAAATTAAATAAATTAACGCTTCATCTGAGATACAGTTCTGACCATTGGTCCAATGGATGGCCAATAATCTCAAAGTTCAATGGGTCATCTGCAAAATCTATGAATTGTGGGCCATAAATATTGAGGGCTGGAGGATACAAATATAAAGGGAATTTAGGACTGGTGGTTACAAACATCTATGGAATTTAGGACTGTGGGGTACAAACTTCTATGGAATTTACTAATGTGGTACAGATATCCATGGAATTTAGGAATGTGGGATACAAACAACTATGGAATTTAGGACTGTGGTGTACAAACATCCAGAGAATTTAGGATTGTGGGATAGACACATCTAGTGAATAGAGGACTGTGGGGCACAAAGATTTAGGGAATTTAGATCTGTAGGGTACAAACATCAAGGTAATCTAGGACTAGGGGGTAAAAACATAAAGAGAATTTAGAACTGTGGGTTACAAACATCTAGCAAATTTAGGACTGGAGGATAGAAACAGCTAAGGAATTTAGAACTTTAAAATTTTATTTGGTGTTAGTAATAGTAAATATTACTTACGTACACAAAACAAACCAAGAGATATTTAATGCACAATTTTCTAATTTAGTCAATCGAATGATAAGCTGATCACAAGCCCACTATGAATTCTGAACAAACTTTTGGCAAAATATTTAATGAGGATGTTTTTGTCTGATATGTCTTAATAAAAAAACCTAAAACATTTTGAAAAATGCAATAGGCTGGTCCTTTGGTCTGATCATAGCAGGAAAACAGTAGTTCTAATGCTTTTTTTCAAACAAGTTAGAAATTATGCACAAAATCACCAATTTTAATTTTATACTTCAAAAGTTTTGACATTATTAATTTGAGGATTTATAATTTGCTGATTGTTTGAACTATCTAACTGGCTGACTGTCCCTTTGGCATTTGACGACTTTTCATTTTTCATTTCTTGGATGATATTTCTTTATAATGATATAAAGTAAAAGCAAAAGCTTGATCATGCAGGCACTCTGCACAAAACAGGGAAGATTAAAGCATCTGAGGTACTTCTGTGAAGTCTGTATGGTTCCCTGATATAAAAACCCAGACCTGGACCAAACCAGAACAAGCTAATATCTGGACTTGATACAATCGTTGTATTTTCATATTTTTCTACTACACTGTATTTTTGTAATTTAAGGGTCTTTTATGCATGACTTGCATTCAAATTGTAAGACTGGAATGTCTGTTTACGTATGTTATGGGCTTTATGTTACATCAGCACAATTCTGGCCATACAGTGCTAAGTAAGTTGAGGTATTTCATAAAAAGGTACACAGAGCAAGATTTACAAGACTTAAATGTACTTCACAAGTAACATGTTACAAATGTAGCTTAACTGTAGAGTTATTGATAAGAAACTAATGAGGAGCAATCTATAGTCTCCAATAAAAACCTTGTTCTATAGTCTCCAATAAAAACCTTGTTATATTTAAACCTTATTTACCTGTTTTGTGAAGAGATACCATTAAAAATCAAATTACTGACAATAATCTTTGCAGTGATTTTTAAAAGTTAATCTGATCGCATAATGTACAAAAGTGCAGCATGATTTACATTATCTTCTTCAATTTTAGTTGCCTTGTAACTGAGAAGATATCTACTCTTCAGAAAGAGCCCTTCCGTAAATGTTGGTACTTCCAATTGTCTAGAATGTCTTTCTTTAAAAGACATGTATAATTTAAAAATCATCACATTTTTGTTAAGAATTGTTTTTCACACATTCAAATACATACTTGCATATACTGGTTGAGAAAAGCATGAGCAAATCCTGTCATATTTTGTCCATACAAAAACACTATCATGGCAAAAATAACAAAATGTTCAAAACTGAAACCACAAAATTGTCTAATCCTTCAGAATTTAAATCTTGGACTCTAGTTTTTATTACAAGTATGTCATATCTTGGGAAACTGTGTCAGCTCAGTTGCTGAAGAGATGGATTCAAAGTCCAATGGTCATGGGTTCAATACCCATCAAGGCCAGCCTGGGCTTGATGTTTTAGAATGTCATTGGGAAAAGCACTTTGCTCTAATTACACCAGCATGTTACTGATCCAGCCAATAATATTAAAAGTGCCATTAAAAACAAACCAATAACCACTCAAATTTTAAGTGAAGTTTTATGTATATTATTACAAGCCTGTCACAAACTTTATGTACATTATTACAAGCCTGTCACAAACTTTTGTGTACATTATTACTAGCCTGTCACAAAACTTTATGTACATTATTACAAGCCCATCACAACCATTTGTGTACATTATTACATGCCTGTCACAAACTTTATGTAAATTATTACAAGCCCATCACAACCACTTGTGTACATTATTACAAGTGCATCACAAACTTTATGTAAATTATTACAAGCCTGTTGCAAACTTTTGTGTACATTATTACTAACCTGTCACAAACTTTATGTACAGGAGTATATGCTTGTCACAAACATTTGTGTGCATTATTACAAGCCCATCACAAACATTTGTGTACAATATTGCATGCCTGTCACAAACTCTACGTACATTATTACAAGCCTATCCCAAACTTTATGTACATTACAAGCCTATCCCAAACTTTATGTACATTATAACAAGCCTATCCCAAACTTTATGTACATTACAAGCCCATCACAAACTTTATGTACATTATTACAAGCCTATCACAAACTTTATGTACATTACAAGCCCATCACAAACTTTATGTACATTACAAGCCTATCCCAAACTTTATGTACTTTATTACAAGTCCACCACAAATTTTACATACATTATTATAAGCCTATAACAAACAATGTACATTATTACACGCCAATAAAAACAAGTTATGGTAATGATTACGGTGAAATGACTGACATACCTATCTGCTGTTGCAATTTTTGTACAGAACTTTCAAGTGCATGTTGCCTATTGATTAGTTGCTCCCTTTCTTCTGTCAAGGTTGAAATCTGAAACAGAACAACTGTGTGTAACTGATGCTATCAAATTCACTGTATGCAGTCATTAATAAACATCATCAGAACACGACACAAGAATTTAACAAATTGGGTATTTTACCCCCAGGTTTTTACAAACTTCAATGAGTATTCTGTTAACACGACAATAGACAAAACTAGCTGGACAATATTATAAACTAGTCAGCTATGAGACTGATTCACTGGTATCTGGCCTAAACTGGCAAGCCAATATAAAAAAGCAAACTTACTGACTGATTCACTAGTATCTGGCCACCATGGTGGGCATGTTGGATGTCAGATAGATCATTAGTTTTGTTTAGACCTAACCAGACACTCTTGGAAGTCTTCCTTTGAAAACCCCCATGCTGATAAGACTTCCCATTTAAAACAAGCAGCAATAAGACGATTGTCATGATGGCTGACATTGTGGCAATACTGGATGTCAGACTGGTACCATCTTCATTCAGAACCAAGTAGACATCCTAATAACTTTTCTCAAGAAAACCTCATTTAGGTATGACTTTTATTTAGAAGACATAGAAATTATAAAATACTTTCAAGATGTCAGGCATGATGGCAATACTGGATATCAGATTGGCACCAGTTTTATTTAGGACCAACCATACATTGCAAAAAGTCTCTTGGTGCAAATTCCATGTTGATATGACCGTCCCTTTAAGAAGAGTTGTAACAAGGTTTTCAAGATGGCCAATCTGGTGGCCCAAATGGAGGTTAAATTAGCAATATTTGTTTTACACCAACCAAACATCAAATTAAATCTTCCTGTGAAAACCCATGCTGAACTGACTTTCCATTCAGAAGAAGTAGAGATATTAAGATTTTCAAGATGGCTACCATGGTGCCCATATTTGATGTCAGATTGTCAATGTTTTCATTTGGGACTAAGTAGACATAAAAAATCTTTTAGTAAAAATCTCATGTTGATATGACGTTCCATTTAGGAATAGCAAGAAGACTGTCAAGATAGCTGATATGGATGTCATATTGGATGCACATGCTGCAGTATTTTGGTTTAAAAACCAGTTCATCATAAGAAGTCTTTTAGCACCATTTTCATTTATGATCTACCAGATATTGTAAGTCGTCTGGTTAAAACCAAATGTTGATTATGTTCTAATTTTCAAGATGGTTCCATTTTGGCCATGATGGACAGATTGACACAATTTTCTTTAGGACAAATCATATATCAAAATAAGTCTTAAGTGAAAATCCCACATTGATATTACCATCCATGCAGAAGGAATAGCAACAGCAAGATTATTAGAATGATTGTTGTGTAACCATATTGGACATCCATCCAAATGGCACCATTTTCATTCAGAACCACCTAGATCATGGGATAAATGTGTATTTGTAAACCTTCACATCAAAATTCTGAACAGTCTAGGAGTAGCAATGACAAACATGTACTAATGAATGGCTGGATGATGGAAAACAAGCCATCCTGCTAGTTCTTTTGGTCTTTTGTGACTATAGGAGCAAACAATTGTCCTCAAAAGTGAGATTTTTAATTAATTGTCTATAATATCTGTAACAATTTTAGAATTATTTCACTGCAGGAATACTTGCATAGGATTTAAAATCAACCTTTTAAATTATATCAATGAGTCTTTATATTGTCAAGCAAGAATTCCACATATTTAATAAAGGATGGATCTTTATCTTGATAGTTACAAATTTCATGAGAAAATATCTGGACAATGAATTGTGGGTAAACAAATCGAGTGACATCTTAAAAATGATAATGTTCTGATATCTCCTAACTACTCCATGAAAGTATTTTCTCCAACTTTCCAAGAAAGGCGCTTATGGGTTCCCTGGGTTGAGATCATGTGACCTTTTTTCATTTTTCTATAACCTCTCAATTCTCAGTACTTCAGTCTTGTCACTTTCACTCTTTAATTCTTCACATCTCTCTTGCTTTGAGTACAATCAAAGCATGAAGCAATCTTGATCAATGAGAAGCTTGCCTCATTGACCAAGTCATAAAACTGTGTGTACTGATAACTCTTCAGGCTTACCTAATAAAATACCTCAGCTTGATGGCACTCAGTATTTTTGTGTGTCCATCACGAACATTTTGCTAGGAAACAAACAAAACACATTCAACATCTGTCAAAAACTTTATAAACTGTAATATTTAAAACTATTGTATGATAATTATTTTCTTAATTACAAATTAAAAATGGAATGTGAATGTACACTGATGAATTTTTGTACATACAGGGACTGATTTTTAAAGAGATTGTGATATGTTCTTATAAAACCAAAAATATCATTCATGTGAACATATTTTAATAAACTGACTACAGAAATTTCAAATTTTTTGGAAACAAAAACATCTGACCCCCCTCCCCACCATTGCTGCTATGTCCAATCATTATTGGGTCAAAGATTAAAGTAGCTGGAATATTACTTCTTGTTAAAGCTCCACCTATTGCTCAGTAACATATATTTTACTATGTGGTTTCTTACATGCTCTTATCTAGGCATTACCTGTTGTGACAACTGAGAATTTTGATACTGAAGTTGCTCCATGTAGTCTTTGTATTGTGATGACACTTGGTCTCGTTCTGCTGTTACCTGCTGTAATATCTCAGAAAGCTGCAACAGGAAACGAAATTTACACACTTTTTGTTTCAGTGAATAAATTTATTCATTTTCAATCCACAAATTTAAGTTCCAGAAATTTAAAGAATCTATCTAGCATTTCTTTAAGTCTGTGAAACATCAAAATTTACAAAACTAACCAGATAAGGAGAAAGTTAGGAACAAACAGTAAACCCTACACTGATTGCATAATATTGATTTAAAGTGTAGTATAATGCAAATGTAAATAATTCTGATATGATTAGCTGATTTGGTCAATAATGGGTCTGGTTAAACAAAATGACCAATTTCTGTGCATGTGCGTATATATATATATATATATATATATATATATATATATATATATATATATATATATATATATATCTCGCTAACTTACAATAATACAAAGTGGCTTCCAGGGTCAGATTTGTAATATAATAACCTTTGTATCTGATATCCTGCTGCCAGTAAGTTCAAACTATTAATTTATTGCTTGCCACCAGTTCACCACCAAGGCTTTTATTTGTATGCCATCTGTAATCATAATTGGTACAAACAGGCACTGACGTCTGTCTGCAGGGTAAAAAGTGTACACAGCATTAACATTCTTAATAATACTTTTTTCAACTCACCATGAATGTATTTTCAAGTAATCAATTTTTATTTGCAAGATAGTGTCAATTAGTTAACCTGGATATTTTAAAATCTTGGTTATTTTGCACATTACACTGTGTCATGTGTGAATGACAGGTGCTTCCAAGCAATCGATTGATATTTTGATATTTAACTCTCATTTGCAATTTGGTTGATCCAGTCTTCAGTATGGTAACATATTCAAACCTGAGTACAACCAAATACAATTAGTTTCTCTATATTCACATTAATTAAAACTGTGTTGTGTGTTATCAGTGATACAAGCTACAGAATTGATATGTATGCTACACAGACAGAGTTCATGGATATATTTCTGTCTTTAATAAAATGCTCATGAAAAAAAGGAATAAATGATAACAATACAAGGTTAGTTTCTTTCATTTTATTACGAAATATGCATTTTAAGTCTTGAGACAAATGATCAAAGTGAAAAAAAGTTTCATCATATGTTCTGGGACAAGAAAATAAATCATTTATTTTATCATGTCCCAAAATATACGGTAAATATGGTAACCGCAATAACAAAACTTTTTCAAGATTGCTGCCATTGTGTCCATATTGGCTCCCACATGGTAACATGGGGTGCAGTCATACTGCCAGGATTTTATCTAAAGTGGAAGCCCTTCCCCATATGATAAAATTGAGGAAGCAGATCAAATGGAGGGGGAGGAGGAAACAGCTAGAGTTCATTTTTACCTAACATTTCAATATCCATCTCTCTTCCTGCTCCACTATGTTAAAACTCTACTGAAATCAAAATCTTTTTGAAAAGTCGCCTCTACCGGTATAAGCATTTTTCAGCTGATTCCTTCTGAAATCAATCTGTGCATGTCTGAATATTATTATGTTCCCTATCTGTGTATGAATATTAATCTGTGCGCTATCTGTGTATGAATATTGTTCTGTGCTGAGCTTCCTCTGTCACAATCAGCTGTCTGAAGGGGCATATACAAAGCTAGCTTAGCCAGCTTGCACAAGTTGAGCAACTGTTCTTCATGGCTGTTATGTAAAATTGTCCACAGTTCAAAGGTATTGTCTTTTGCATACTTCTGCTCCAAAACAGGATTTTTCACTACGATAAGCTCTGCCAAAGTTCCAATTTCTTAAATCAGTGACTATTATGTCAGATTTCTTATTTGCTCCATAATGCAGTGACGCTGTCAGGAATTTTCTAAAGATAGCAAGGTCCCCACACCAATAGAGGTGGGGTGGGGAAAATGATGAAGGCATACTTAATTTAAAACAAGCTTTCATTCACTTTGTATCACTTTTTTGACAAATATATATGGTATCTGCATACCAAATTTAGTTTGCTGAACAGGTAAATACTAAATGGATTATATTTCTTATATTCTTGACAGGAACACAACAAATCCATCCTTTTGGTTCTTTCCTTATGAAGCTGTCATGGAATTTTGGTTCCCTTTTTCCTCTTGTTCTCATCCTCTGGCAGCAGCAATAGAGATACATGATGGATGAAGCATGAAAACCACTCACAATAGAAAGCACACAATGGGCAAAGGGCTGCAGTTGTAAGCACACTTGGCCTTATGGTCATGTGAGCTAAATATTCAACTTTTCCAAAACCATGGTAATTAGTAAATTTCCAGTAGCAGGAAAAGTGAACTAAAATATTTATATCTCACCTGATGGACTTGTGATGATAACTGGTCTCGTTCTCTCTGTAACTTTTCCACTATCTGCAAGGATTCCTGACTGTGTTCATTTTGATTTGACAACTGCTGAGCATAAACCTCAGCCAACTCAAGTCTTCCTTTGAGGTCATTGCTTGTTTGCTGTAAATTGGCACATTCAGTACTCTGAAAAAATACAGTGGACATTATTGGAGGCACATACATAGCTAGCTTTGCCAGTTTCAGCAAGCTATGAAATTGTTCTTTATGTTTGTTATTTTTTTTTTCAAGCATTGTCTCTTGGATATCTGATCTCACCATAAATACTTTAAGTATACTAGACACTCTCGTAATGTGGATAATGGCAATTAATCACTATCATGTGGATTTGGTTATTAATCACCCCTCTCATAATGTGGATATGGCAATTAATCACCACTATTATGTGGATATGGAAATTAATCACCACTCTTATGTGTATATGGCAATCAATCACCACTCTTAAATCAGGATTTTATAATAAGGTTGTTTTTCCCACCTTATCACCAAAATAAGGGCAGGAGGTAGGAAAATGGGGTGGGGGCAGGGAAATAAATAGTTCAATATCCATCTCTCTTTCTTCCTGCTCCACTCTGGTTGGGCTCTATCTAAATCAAAATCTTCAAATAATGTCCCCTCTAGCAGTATCACAATTAATGTTTATTGTTCTTGAACTTAATCTGTTCCTAGGCAGTGTGTGAATATTTTTTGTTGCTGAGACCCCCCCCCCCAATCATACTCTGCCATCTAAAGAGGCACATACATGGATAGCTTAGCCAATTTTTAGCAAGATATGAAATTGTTCTTTATGTTTGTTATTTACTATTTTCCACAGCTCAAAAGTATTGTCTCTTGGATATCTGCTCCAAAATAAGCTTGAGCCAAATTTAAAATAGTATGATTGCATTTGTAAGGATGGAATTGACAATAATGTCATTGGGTAAGTATTTTCAGAGAAAACATAATTTAATAAAATATTTTCTTTCTCCATCAAACACATTACCCGATGACATTAACATTAGGAGAAAGGTAAGAGAAAGAAGAAATGCTTGAGCATTCAACCTCTGTCAACATCACCCTGTAGAAGCATGATGACTGCTCTACTGAATGGATGAAATTATCCTAATGTTAAGGCAGCACACATTAAGATTATGTATATGCGACAGCAATCCTTGTAGGAACCTGCACCTGACTACATATGTAAATTTCCCATAAGAATCCAGTTAATGTTGCAAGGTCACACCTGGACTGAAGCTGTGCTGTCCTGAATGGAGTGTGTTAAGTGTATGGGCAGCTACAAATACCTATTTTGTGAGGCCATGCCTCATGAATAGCAGCTGGAGAAAGCCCTGCTCCTTATTTTCTGGATTAGTTTTCAAGTCATAACAAGTATATACCCTCCCAGCTGAAAGGGCATCAACAACCCATACCACTGAATCCAGGAATGAAGAGATGAATGGGAAGGAAATTCTATATGAAGAAGTGATCCTTGCCTCAATAACGAATTGGCCAGGACACTGAGTCTGACCACACATGTATGTTTATATGATACTTGGTACACCAACAAAGGTACATCCATACCATAATGCAGTGGTCCAGTCCACCACCATATTAAGTGGTAGTTCACTATGACCAAATTTATCCAACATCAGAAATACTGTCATGTTTCAGATGTGATCAAACCAGGAATGGGAGGCAAGAAGTATGGCCTTCTTTTCCAGGATAACTATGTAAACAGTCTTCTCTTGCAGCATCCACCTGCTACTGACCATCACAAAGTCTGGTAGCAAGTGTCCACCCATCCCCACAAAAAACTGGCATCTGTAAACATAGTTACTTCAGTTAGTGTAAGTCTTCCAAAGGTATTCCTACTTCTAGCCACTCCCGGTCTTGCCAATGAAGCATGAATTGGTACACTACCTCATGGTAGCTGTCACAAAGGCACTTGCATGAGACAGTGAAAATAGGGTATATGGAAATATGCATTCGACATATTGAGACTGATCACATATTCAACATGTCACACAAACAGACAGACCAACCATGACATATCCATCTTTCACTTGGGCACAGTAAGAAACTGAGTCTTCTCAAGTCTATGACAGGTCTCAATTTTCTGGCTTTTGTAACCTGAAAAGTCTGGATAAATACATGAGTCTACTAGCTTTTGGACTACCTGCACCCTACGACTTCATGAGTAACTGCTCTATCTCCTTCTGTAACTCGTCTGCCTTTGTGATATCTGTTGGGATCTCTGTCATTAACAATGATAATGGAAGTGGAGGGGGTGGGTGAAAGAAATCAGAAGAATACCTGGCAGAAAAGGAATCTCGCATCACTAGGGAGGTCACCATCATGCTGGAGGGATGGTGAGCCACTGGTGGTTTGCAAGAGGACTAGGGGTGGAGAAACTCTCGTGTCTACCTATAATTTGTCTAGCCACAAGAAAACTGCTGGTTTTGCTGAGAGTTACCCCCGTGGTTTTTCTGTCAATGATCATCCCGTCTCTGGTACACCATTGATATGGCCATAAGAGATAGTTTGCCAGTCTGAGATGATTCATGCCCACTAAAACCATACAATGATTGGTTGGATGGCTGGAATGGTTAGTTAGCAAACAGGATAGCATACAGTGAATGATAAATGAATTACAGTCCCTTCCAGATGGCAAATTCTGAAGGTAATCCTGAAAGCCTGGCTTCAAGTCCATGCATGTCCTGGGCTTGGAACTTGTTCACAGTGGACTGCCATACTGGATAAAGAATGGTCTTGGTTTCATCCAATTAGCTTGATGACAAAGCTTGTTACAGATAATGTTGTAGTCCATCTATCATACAGGATTCAATACATGAGTGGTGTAGCTTCAATGGCATCAGGACAAACTGTCACTGCAGTTTGCCGTTTTACATATCTTTGTTGGAGATGGGGGTGTCATCTTAATGTTCATACATACAACTCACCAAAGACTTGGAATTAGGATGAATGCCTAATACTTTGTGCCCTTTCATCTTGAACCTTCAATTGCCTTTTCTCAACAATGACCAAATGTTTTCTGCCCACAATGTACGCATGCCACATGAAGGTGATGAAGAACGTTTTGGACAGGTGCTTCTATTGAATTTAATATCTTTATCATATGTAAATTACAATCTACACTGTATATTAATTTAAAATGAAATAATACTTGACTGCCTTTTTGATTTGTCAATACACTGATATCACACATTTTGCAATTTGATATGGATCAATATGACTTCTGATGAATTTAAAGCACAATGTTCTAAGTTGAATAGAAGTCATGACTCCATTAAATATTGTCACAAAATGGTGAAAAATCACCTTTGGCCTTGGTCTTTTTAATGTAAAGCCTTTCATCAAATTTTGTTACAATCCATGCAGTCCTTCTAATGTTAGTGAGCAGAAATGAAATTTCAATGGTTGGGACATGTCTTTGTAAGTTGTGTAATTACAAATCCCTTTAACTCAGAATGTAATTTTTATGGTATAATTAAAACCCATTTACCTTTGAATGTAATTTATATGGTACAGTCTGACCCTGCTATAGCGCGTTCCGATATAACGCGATCATGGCATGGCTCCCGAAATTTCATATACATGTATTTTTCTTGTGCACAAATTCCTTTTTTAAAAAGTACGATAAAAAACGTAAAAAGTTGCTTATCCTTTTGGGGAAGAGATCGCGTATGAATAATACAAGACAATCGTGGCTTGGCTCCTGAAATTTTCTCATACATGAAAAAGTATTTTTTTATATATATAAAAGTAAGAAGAAAAAACGCATAAAAAGTTTATTCTGGAATCGCGTTGGTCTTTGCCAATGTTGCAAACTTGGATTGTTTTTCCCTATTGGCTGCAAAACATACCATGTGGCTTTTTTTATTTGTTGGCGACATTGTTGGCTGTTTAAACTTTGATATACAACCATTGGTTTGGAGTGCAGAAATTCAGAGGCACCATGAAAGGAAGCCGCAAACTGGATATAAAATGCACTGAAATTTATCTATTGTTACATAAACAAATTCTTTGTCCATACTGACAAACCATCTAAACAGTGCATTGTTGTATCATAATCCGCTTATCCTGACATCTAGCATGAGTTCTGTATGTTTTGAAATATCCGCTTTTTTTGTTGTTTACATTTCTGGTAATGTAGATCAACCGGACGAGGCATTGTCTCGTAATCTATCTTTCATCGGATTTTCAGCCGCTCGCTAGTAATTAATATATTTACAAAGACTGTCATTTGTATGTGGATGGTAAGTAAAATTCCTCTTCATTTCACTCAGAATTAAATCCTTCAGAATGCTCACATTTTCTGTAATAATCCCTGTCATCAGAACACCTACGTCTGTATCGTCCGTTGACCCTTTGTTAATTTTCAGATGCAAGCGTGGAAGGCAGCATCATGCTACTACCACAAATGTTAACAGAAAAAAGAAAAAAATACATCTTACTTATTGGTTTATTCAGCAGATAAAATAGTTTGCTGAAATTTCAAAGGAAATGATTACCTTTGAAGCACCGACTATTATGAAAACATACTCGGCAAATGGAAAACATACCAGTCTCAATCATGCAATACAGTTTTTTTATGTTGCCGCCACAATAAGAAATGGGCATTCGTTTGGTTCTCCAAAGCTGTCCTTTAATGGTGACTTTAATAGCGCATGCACCTGTCATCAAAGAAAGCTGACTACCATCTTTTAATAACAGCAAAGAACTTTTCTTCAAAGGAAGTCAGTACCAAATATAAATAAAAGTGATGGAATCTGATGGAATTTTGCATTTTCCAACGTGACTGGAACACGTTAACTGTGCTGTGAAAGTTTCCTTTTTGTAGGCATAAAGTTTATCTTAAAACTCAAACCAATTTTTACCGACTTGGAACGTACTTTAAAATAAATGTGCTTCGTCATTAGTTACATGATTGTGCTAAGTTTTTCTAATGAATTCAGACCAATATGACCTGTTACAAAATTAATGAATATTTTAAAGCTGTGTGTGCATATTTTCAATGGAATCACTTATATTGTGGATTCAATGTATATGATGAGGTTCGCAGGTGAATACACGGTGTTGATACTCTATTCATGCTATACATTAGACATTTATATATAAACAGGATTCACGTATATGTACCAATTCATGGTTCTCTAAATAAAGTAAACTATTATATTATGTCTTCTCTGTTTTCACTACAGGTGTATTTCTCATTTAATATGCATCAATTCAAGATGGTAACTGTGCCGACGAAGCATATATTTTACCACCCGCATTTATTACCCCCCCACACACACACACACCCCACAATTTTTTTTTTTTTGGGGGGAGGGTAACATTTTCTTCAGCTAATTGACTTGGTTGCATATAACATGATTCGGTATATAACGCAGTTGGATTTTATGGCTCCCAACTACCGTGTTATAGCGGGGCCACACTGTATAATTAAAATCCCTTTACCTTTGAATGTAATTTATATGGTCTAATGAAAATCCCTCTACCTTTGAATGTAATTTATATGGTATAATGTGACGTGATGTGAATTTTTAATGTAGCTTTAACAATTTTTCAGTCATATTGCTAAGATGTCTGCAGTGTGGCAGTTTATAGTGATGTCTAGCACTGGGGCATCATGCTGCAGACATGTAGTATGATGTCCCACCCAGTCACATTATTCTGACACCAGGCTGACCAGTCCTAACACTGACCTCTTAATGCTGAGCGCCAAGCGAGGCAGCTGTTAGTACCATTTTTGTAAGTCTTTGGTATGACTCGGACGGGGATCGAACCCACGACCTCCCGCATCCAAGGCGGATGCTCTAACCACTAGGCCACTGGAGCGGTATATGGTATAATGAAAATCCCTTTACCTTTGAATGTAATTTATATGAAATAATTAAAACCCATTTTACCTTTGACTGTAATTTTTCTTGTAATTCTGATGTCTGCTGCCTCAGTTCTTCCAGGGATTTACTGGGAAAAAAGTGGATAGCAATTAATACGAAATAAAACTGGATGAAGGGCTGACACAACTAATCAAATTCCATCAGACCGTAATATTATGAAATTAGTGTGCTGCACAGCTTAGGTTTTAAGAAAAATTCCATTGTAGGTATCAATGAAAAATATTCCAGATTAGTGAGATTTCGTTGTTCACATCTTGTAGTACAGTTATAATATGATGAACATAATATGAAGAAAATGCTTTCAGGGTCAAGCCTATAAATGCATACAATTTTCTTTTAATGGGAGAAAGGTTGTATTTTCTTTTTTTCTGGCAGTAATGCAAGTTCACCCATTATTGCATACAAGTTACCCGTATGTAGTTTTCTACTGAAAGTAAAATTATTTTTTTCTATGTAGTTATTTTAAGGCAATCAGCAACATTCCATCATTTTAATATGGCATGTATAATATCACCACACATATGGTGTCTGTTACCTGGTAGAATGTAATCAAATCCTGAACTGTAACAGGTGCTGTATACATAATATCCCAAAACTCTATATTTTTGTTACAAGAGAAAATGTCAAACCTTTAAGATAACAGTTTTAAATTTTCTTCATGATGTTAAAAACAATGGTACAATAACAGACATGGATTAAAAGGTGGATTACTAATTCTGTGTTTCATAAGAAAGTCTGAAGAGACTTCAAAAAACCCCATGCAACAAGACTGCATGCATTCTACAATATTAACATATACTGGTACATCACATGATAAATTGTTGAGTTTCAATTATGCAATATATTTTAGAATAATATTCAATTACCCTGTCCTATAGGATGCAAAGTGGTTCCATGTGACCAAGTGGTCTAAAGCATTTGCCTTTATTGATTAAAGCCGTATCACCTCTTTCCACATATGCTCAAATCTTAGGTTTGGCCAATGTGGATGTTTGAAAAAGCTTGCCAGTAGCCTCCCATAGATCCGTGGTTCTAACCACAGTCTTCCTCCACAGGTTATACCAACTGCCATGTATAGCCTATCGTTTGCTCAAAAAAGCAATAAACCCAAAACAACAACATGATGCTAAAAGTGACTACAGAAATTATACCTGTTGCAGAAATTATACCTGTTGCTTTGGACGCTATTGCCATCTGCACACTTTATAAGACATGTGATATCATGGAATATCCTAAATCTGTTACTTCCACCTTTCTTGGGAAAAGTCCTCCTACAATGTTAACTGGTGGAAACTAGTACATTTGCACTAGATTCAGGCACTATACCAAATCCAAAAACACTATAGGAAGCGAACTCCCTCAAGAGAAGAATAATATAAAGGCACTTACTTTGATTTGTATAGTTCCAACTTTAACCTGTCCACCTCTTTGGCACTATCTTTACTTGACTGTAAAAAGAACATTTGTGAATACAAGTAACCACAGAAATAAGCTTGCAACAAAAAAAGGAATTAAATCTTGAAATAACTGAATAAAAGTAAATTACCTTCATAATGAAATTTAAATTTTATTTGCAATTTAACACTGTATGACTGAAACTGAATTATTATTAGAAACTTATTTCTTCACATAAACATTTAGCTTTATGACCACGGGACAAAGACTAAAATAATTCATTCTTAATGAAAGTTAACAATCAAATTTATGACAATATATTAAAATGCCATTTAAGAAATCTTTGAAGATGGCTACCTGCATAATAACAATGCTACTGATTACTAACCAAACAAGACTTCTACAAACAGTATAAAGCCATGAGACAGATACAAAAAAGATATTTCTACCTTTTCAAACTGTTGACCAGAGGTAGACAAACTTCTCTCGAGCTCACCAAGTCTTTGTCTGGAAGCTTTCAACCGACCACTTAGTTCCTCTATCTCATCTGTAAAGGTGGAAAGAATTATACTGACTAGCTATTGCCAAATGCCTGTGTTATGTTATGCAAGGCATTTGACTCTCATGTTGACTGATTATCCACTACATTCTATACAAAATCCTCCATATTTTCTGAGCTTTTCAAAATAAAAATCATTCTGTATTTAATAAACAGTACAAAATTTGGAATTCATTTCCAGTTCTTCATGACATTCAACCCTTTTCAAAAAAGCTCAATTCTCAATACAGACAAACCTGTCCTCAGCAGCCACCTACAAGAAGTGACTAAAGTGACTTTCTAAGACAAGTGTTGTTTAAAAACAATCAATTTATACAATAATTTGATTTATGGATAACTGAAGAGATGGTTGTCGATGATGGATGGCTTCTTGACACAGGTGACCATTATGGCATGTTTGACCATCTTAGAAATCCTAAATTCATGGTATCTGTTAGAAATGACTGACAAATGGCCAGCAAGTAACATGACATGTTGACTAACTTGACATTTCAGATCCTGGACTCATGTTGACCATAATAATCCTGTTTCCTCAATTGTTTTAATACTCTGATCAATCTACAGAGATAGAAACAAGATATATGCTCCAATCAACATTCATTAGAGAAAAAAGTTTAAAATGTGCTTGCTCTGCAAGCAAAGCTGTCAATGGGTACATGGGTACTCGGGTACCCACCTGTTCATAATTATCAGGGTAATAAAATTAGCTTTTAGGTACCTATTTTATTTGAGTGAAGAAAAAAAAACAAGTACAGATCAATCATTATATCTAGATTTGGATTGTTTAACATAGCTTTAACAATGTTTCAGTCATATCGCAATGATTTCTGGAGTGTGACAGTTTATTGTGATGTCTAGCACTTGGGCATCATGCTGCAGACATGTAGCATGATGACTCACCCAGTCACATTATCCTGATACCAGGCTGACCAGTCCAAGCACTAACCTCTTAATGCTGAGCGCCAAGCGTGGCAGCTGTTAGAACCATTTTTTAAAGTCTCTGGTATGACTCGTCCGGGAATTGAACCTGCGACTATTTGCTGCTGCACGTTTATCTGTTGTAGACCTCTGTCTATTGATCTTATATTTTTATGTGTGCTGCCATTTGGTTAGTACATCAAACAGTTTCCTCATTTTCTATTTAAAGTTAGTGCATAAACACATTTCCAAGAAAATTTATGAGTTTCATTTTGAAACCATGTATCACAGATCCATTATAGTTTGATACACACTTTAAGAGAAGACCAGTCTATATTGAAAAGATTAAAAAACATTGCACCAAATATTAAGCAAAATGGGCTTTATCGATGTGACTAGTAGACTAGTAGATAACTGAATAATCTTAGGGATTTTTTAAAGCTAAGAACATGCTGCATCACAAAAATATAGTGCTTTAAAAAAATTTAAAGAGAAAGTCGACAATGATGCAATACATCATTCAGAATTCGTGGACTTCACTTTACAACCATTTAGCAAAAAAGTTAAACATCTGGACTAGTTAAAGTGAATGTTGTGTATAAATAATTTATCATTTTGTTTTGTGTACTAATAAACATGGATTTAGCTGATTTTTTGATAAGAAATTGAACTAAATGTAGATTCAGATAAGTAGCAAAAATAAATGTGAAATTTTGCATGTGGTTTTCTGTAATTATGGCAAGTAAGATATATCTTTTATTGCTCAGATTATGCTTTTATGCCATTTAAAGTAGTAATAACTATGCTAATACCTCATGGGGATGGGGTGGGATGGCATGAATGCACTTAAAACAAAGCAGTTCAAGTTCACATTTAATATAATTTCCCTTTGAAAAAGTACCTGTATAACTAATCATTCAGATTGACAGGCAGCCATTGACTTTTCTTAAAATTCTGACAGTTTATCTGCAAGTACTACTTTACTTACTAAATCTTTCATCAGCAATTTTCTGTGACTGGCTAAGATGTGATTGAAGTTCTGTTTTCTCTGCCACCAAAATTCCAATAGTCTGGATGTGAACCTGTAATGCATCAAGGTTATGAATAATATCTTGACACAACTTCAAGTGAATACCACAGAACTTGATTAGTCAGTACATTCATGATGCATGCATGTCCAATAGTCTAAGCAACCCAAAATCAATTAAAAGTGTATACAATGTCATGTATCTTGTTGTGCCAGCCCAAAATTAAATAAAAGTGTGTACAATGTCATTTATCTTGGTGTGCCTGTTCAGAATTAAATAAGTGTGTGTACAATGTCATGTATCTTTGTGTGCCTGTTCAGAATTAAATAAGTGTACAATGTCATGTATCTTGTTGTGCCAGCCCAAAATTAAATAAAAGTGTGTACAATGTCATTTATCTTGGTGTGCCTGTTCAGAATTAAATAAATGTGTGTACAATGTCATGTATCTTTGTGTGCCTGTTCAGAATTAAATAAGTGTACAATGTCATGTATCTTGTTGTGCCAGCCCAAAATTAAATAAAAGTGTGTACAATGTCATTTATCTTGGTGTGCCTGTTCAGAATTAAATAAGTGTGTGTACAATGTCATGTATCTTTGTGTGCCTGTTCAGAATTAAATAAGTGTACAATGTCATGTATCTTGTTGTGCCAGCCCAAAATTAAATAAAAGTGTGTACAATGTCATTTATCTTGGTGTGCCTGTTCAGAATTAAATAAGTGTGTGTACAGTGTCATGTATCTTTGTGTGCCTGTTCAGAATTAAATAAGTGTACAATGTCATGTATCTTGTTGTGCCAGCCCAAAATTAAATAAAAGTGTGTACAATGTCATTTATCTTGGTGTGCCTGTTCAGAATTAAATAAATGTGTGTATAATGTCATGTATCTTGGTGTGCCTGTTCAGAATTAAATAAGTGTACAATGTCATGTATCTTGTTGTGCCTGTTCAAAATCAAGCAAAAGTGCATAGTGTCATGAATCTTGTTTTGCCACCTGAAAATCAATAAAATATTTATACAATGTCACGTATCTTGGTGAGCATTTTTATGCAATACTTTTAACACAATGTATACCATGGTCTAAAATACGTGGCACATGGGCTGCATGCGGCCCACCAAGCTGTATCCTGTAGTCTGCAAAATGGTTGGCATCACAAGGTGTCAAGAGAGATAACAAAGGTGGTGCAGTCCTTGGGACATTGAAAATGCCCTCAGAGTCCTCAGGGTACCAAGGGTCATTATATAATTAAGTATAATGGGAAAAAGTATCAAATGGCTATATTTTCCATTAAAGTAATAGATGAACAAATATTTAAGAAGACAATATAATCCACTTAAGAACTGTACAAGAATTATTTTTTTTCGTTACTAAATAAAATATATGTCAAAAACATGATAATTTTTATAACGAATCTTTCCCATAACTCATAGTACTACACCTAGGTAGTAAGTGATATAATACAGATGATGTCATAATGTAATCATCAGTGTTTTGAGCTACACAGCTGATTATACAAACAAAGCATGCTCTCATAATATCTTGGCATATTATATTTTTGCTAACAGTTTGCAAGAAGTTTCGTGAAAATAAGGTGTAATGATTGTTAATGTATATCATTTACATCATTTTTCATGGGTTTGCAGCAATTTTCCCTGGTACTTGAAGCTGCTAATAAAAAATTTCAGACAGAAGTGTAATTCATGGCAAAACTTGTATTGGTTAGTTATTTGTATTTTGTAACTTGTATCAAACAAGAAAGACACGAAAAATGATAAAATAAAAGCAATAAGAATTCTGATGAATTTAAAGATTTGGGAAATCTGGTACATTAAACTGGATCAAAATGATGAACACAAAATAAGGTACATTAAACAGGACCATGAGATAAACACTGAATATGGTACATTAACAGGCTCAAAGTGATGGACTTAGAATAAGAGACATTGTTGTTGTTGTTGTGGGGTTTAACGCCATTTTTCAGCACATGATAGGCTATTCACGGTAGCCAGTATTAATGGTGGAGGAAGAACCCGAGAAAACCCCAGGAAGAACCGACACACAAGAAGCTACTGGCAAGCTTTCTCACATACCCACATTGGCCAAACCCACACAGACAGAGGTGAGATGGCAGTGATCCGTAACGGAGAGCGCTTTAGACCACTCGGCTACTCAGGGCCCCCGAATAAAAGACATTAAAGAGGATCAAAGAGATAAAAATAGAATAAGGTACATTAAAGAGGTAGAAAGAGATGAAAATAGAACAAAGTACATTAAACAGGATCAATGAAATGAACACCGAATATGGTACATTACAAATCAAAGGGCTGGACATGGAATATGGTAATTAAAAAAGGATCAAAAAGATAAACATGAAATATGGTATATTAAACAGGATCAAAGAGATGAATAAAGCTATGGTATATTAATCATGGTCAAAGTGAAGAACATAGATTAAAAATCATTAAACTGGATTAAAGCAATGAACGTTGAATAAGGTACATTAAACAAGATCAAAGGATGAACATCGAATAAGGTACATTAAACAGGATTAGACATGGTTCCTGCACCCAAGTGATTTTTATTTTCCAGGAGTTTTCCAGAGAAAATGACAAATTCCAAGAGTCATTTTTAAAGACTGATACTAGATTAAAGGTACAATACAACAGTTGAATGCATGTGTGCAAAAATCTTTTAGTTACTATACTCAACCATGACTATCAATAAAAAATGGCAATCATTGCAAAATCATTCACCGCAAACTTGCAGTGGATAAATAACGCATTTTCTGCATATACAAAAATTAGTTTAGCTTTCCAATATCAAATTCCAGAACATTTTATGAAAAAAGTAATTTTCAAGGATGTTTCCAGGATATTTTCACTAAAATCAAATTCCAGTTCCATGACGTCCTTAAAAATCAGGAGGGTGCAGGAACCCTATCAAAAGGAAAAAAATAAAACACTGTTAGTATTTTAAAATACATATAAATAACCTGTGGAACATTTTCTTTTTTGCCTCAATACCAATATGTGCAAGTTTTCTGTATTTCATTGAAAACAAAAAAGTATATGGTTTTCTGTGTATTCATGACTGGATGGAGCTTGAAATTAGATCTGGGAACAAGGTAAAGTCTGGGATAAAAGCCAGGTGAATTTTTGCTGTGAATTTCAAACACCCTTTTCCTAAAGAGAGAGTTGAGTTTTTGCTTTATAAGATCAGCTTTGTAAGGGTCTCTTGGGATGACTGTAGTGAAGGAAGCCTTTGAGAATGAGGGAGGGGCACAGAATGTGAGATGATTTTCAGTATCCACAGATGATCAGGGGAGAATCTCTATTCATTGGCAAAGTGTTGCAGTCTTCTACCACCTTCACTATGGTTTTAGAAAAGGGTGAAAAGGATTGCATGATCAAGGCATAATTTCCTTTAGGAAGGCTGATAGGGAGAGAAGATGAATTGAAGCCAATCATTATCTCCCAATGCCTTTACACCAGTGGCCCTTGGAAACTGGGTCCTTCTTGATGTTGTTGTTCTAGGGTTTAATGCCATTTTTCAGCACAAAATAGGCTATACATGATGGCCAGTATAACTGGTGGAGGAAGAACCCAGGAAAACCCAGGGAAGAACCACCAACCCACAAGAAGCTACCAGCAGGCTTTCCCACGTACCAACGTTAGCCGAGCCTTGGACTCGAACCCACACAGACAGAGGTGAGATGGCAGTGATCCGCAATGGAGAGCGCTTTAGACCATTCGGGGCCCTTCTTGAAGGAAAACTGTGCCTTTGAGAAGGGATTTTCCTAATCTCTGCTGAGATCAAACAATGGCTTTGTGGCTGTTTTTCATAACAGTGAACATGGATAAATAAGAAGAAATCTGTAGATTAGCAGAAGCAGTTATAACACTGCAGAATGAGTACTGGTCTGCTGGACTGACCTGTAAAGCACACAAGCCATATAAGAGAATGACACTAAGCTGTGACCATCAGCAGGGTTCATGATGAAAGGGTTTAGGCTATGTTCATGGTTTAGCCATGCTGGTACAGCCAAGTTCACTGTATTACTGATGGTCTCATATTGGTACCCAGGAAAGTGGAAATGGGACATTGCCATAGCTGGAACCAGCATTCATATGATGTAGCTGGGACACATGTCAGGTGATGAACCATGATACACTGTTATGGGTCCAGTACTGTGTAGCATGAGACGATTCACTGTGACTGCTGATTATGCTGGGCATCCAGGAAGATTATGGGCTGGAACTGTTGTTATCAGTGCTGCTGATACGGAGCCAGGATGTGGTATATCAGAAATATATCTTTGTACCAGTTCTAAAATTGCAGGCATAGGCTGAGGCTGTGCTATAGGTGATTGGCTATAGTTAGGGTCCAACTGATATCTTGCACCCCAAGTCAACTACTACTTATCCCTGGGCAGGTCACAATAACCAGTACTGGGTTTAATCTGTGGTGATGGCATGTCCTTGACTGGTCTAGATGGACTTCTGCACCATATCACACTGGTCCCATAGGTTCACAGGTTTGTGGCATTAAGGGTGAGGCAGGGCTACAGCTGTGCAAGAAGAATGTGATAAGCAGCACTGCTGAACTTTCTTCTGAAAGGGCAAACTTTCCACCTTCAAGGTTTCAGCCAGCTAGAAATTGTCAAAGAAGATGATGGCAAGACTAATGGAATCAACACCCTCAACTGTGCAATTCCTGGCTTTATCATTCATCTGTGTTAACCGCTTGTCTAGAACTGGAACCATGTGTGAAGGAATGGAAAGTTTTCACTATAACCAGGATCAGTGATTGACCTGTCCAGTATCAATCTATGATACTTAAATTGGCCAGAATTTTGACTGTTTGTGACGGTTCACCAAACATCATGCAATTTTAAGGGCCACAAGGAAGATTATTTTTTGTACCAATTGTGTCACCTACATAAAACAGACTATTATTATTAAGTTAAGCTGGGTGGGTGGGCAGATCTGGTTGTGAACTTTTGTGACCCGTTGCCAGATTTCTATGTTTTGGGATGGGATTAGACAAAATGATAAAACAGATCACAATAATCAGTCCCAGTAGTTGAAGGAATCAGTCAAGACTGTCAGAGCTCAAGTGCACATAGTCTTGGGACAACTGGTTTCTGCAGCTGAAGTCCAGCACTAATATTCCAGGAAAGATCACCCTCATCAGCAACAGGATCTACTTGTGATAACTAGATATCAATGACTGGTCCAGTTGGGCATGATGCCCTATCAGTAATGGGTTGATAGGTTGTGTTGTAATCATATATTCAGGTTGTGGTAGCAGGAGCTTTAGTGGGGCTGAGGTTGTAAAAGAAGCCCACAATGGCAGCACTTTCAGACTTTTCCTCTGAATAAGCAATCTTTCTGTCTGCAGTGGTTCAGATATCTGAAAATTGGCAACAAAGTAAGACATCCACATCATCATGCTTGTGCATTTCTTGGCTCTCTTTTGACTGCCAGGTTCAAATGCTCATCCCATCCACTGACCAATGTAAGCATGTCTCACATGCATGGTTCAAATCATGCCCAGTGTTGATGACTCCTATAATTAGAGAAAAGACAATGGCATATACAGGTTTAACCAGGTAAGCATGATGCTGAACTGTTAAGTGGTGCAGTGAAGTAGGATAAATGTCAACAAAATACTCTAATGATCTTATAACATGTCATTTAATTGAAGAATAAAAAAGACTGAGCACAGAGTTGTGTGTATAGACCATTGGAAGGGCAAATAAGATGGCATTGATACGTGTATATGAAAAAGACAGTTTATATGCAAAATATTAAAGTACAATGACAACAGAGGGAGATTTAGAATCGAAAACAGATGGAATACACATCCCTGAAATGAGAAATTTTGCAAAGAATCACTAAGTGGATGAAGAGGATCAGTATTTGTGAAATCTCAATAAAGTGTGCTGACTAGGGCTGAACAGGAAATAATGATAGGATTGGTGCCAATAATTTTATCAAAGAGAAGACCATTCTAATCTGACTTCCGTCTTGACAAGTAGACAATCTTTTAGCACGTTGGCTGCTTAAACAAGTCAAAAGAATGACCCTCTTTTTCAGTCGGAGAGGACTGCATCAGCAAGGCAGTAGACATAGTCCTACGATACAACAATCAGGTGATTATCTGAAGAAAATATGGGACCACCTCCAAATGTAGGTCCTTTTTCTCAATCCAACCAGTGGTCTAAACTTAACTTTTTCATGGGACATTTTGTTACACAACCAATTATTGTTCTTTCTAAGCCCTTTCACAAAACTAAAATCAAACTTCATGCAAATAAGGTTTAACACACCTGAAGTTGTTCTTTCAGTGGGCCAACTTCCTTCTTAAGCCTTTCTGTTAACACCTCCCTTTCTTTTTCTAATTGCAGATGAACGGCTTGTGTGTGTTCCCTCTGAAATTAATATAGGATGCAATTAAATTGTACATCACAAACACGTCATTTCAGTCTACTTTCTTCAACCTTATCCCCAACAAATTAAATATCACTTCAATATAACAAGAATTTACAATTAAATTAACAGGGTTTACATAATAAAGGCTTGACATGACACATGCTTCTCTCTTAAATCTTTAGCTTTTGATGTATTTTGTTTAATTATTACCCTTTATTTAATCACCATTTCTCTTCACACACAAACATAGGTATAGATCTGAACATCAATGTATTTTAAGTGTAGTTAACTTAATTTGCATGTCATACATTATTCAAAATAAAGAGAATAAACATTTACCAATTGCTGAACCTGAATGTTAAGTTGTTCATTAGCTTGGGAATGTCTTTCCAGGAGGGCAGCTAATTCTCTATTTCTTCTCTGAAAAAGAGACAAATATTATTTGCAACATTAAGTCAGCTTGTATTTTAAAATCATAAACTGCAAGGCAAGGTAACTTCATGTGATAAAATTTGTCTTCTACTATTTTTTCTAATGGAACTACACTGTACTTAAAACTGCATGAAACAGAAGTCTACCAGTATGCTATCAGAAGCAACTACACAGAACAAAGTTCAGTGAATACAGAGTCTGTAGTGCCATAGGACTTTCATATGCCATGTTCCTAGAGTGCATACCCCCTATGCGCAGTGGTACACAGAATAGGTCTGTTGTCAATACTCGCTGTGGGCTTGGGTACACAGAATAGGTCTGTTGTCAATACTCGCTGTGGGCTTGGGTACACAGAATAGGCCTTTTGTCAATACCCACTGTGGGCGTGGGTACACAGAATAGGTCTATTGTCAATACTCACTGTGGGCTTGCGTACACAGAATAGGAATGATGCACTCTTATGCATATTTAAGTAATGACTGATTATGGAAAGAGCCCCTGTAGCTACATGGTTAGCTCAACCGACTCGCAAATGAATGGATGCATTTTTAATTTAATAATCATATCAGCAGAGGCTGGTTATAGAGGCATCTCCATTCGCAATGTCCAACTGTATCTGCCCAGGTTGGCTTCAGTAGTATGTCCTTGGGCAAGACACTTTGGTCCAATTGTCTCAGCATTAAATAACCCTACTTGTGTTGCAGCAAACCAAACTAGCCGTGCATGCTTTGAGCAATCATAGAATTATAATTCATATGATGAGATCATTACCATTTACTTCCAAAAATAGGTCCATCAATTTAAACTCATACTTGTACTGTATACTGAACATTTAAAATGTGTTTTTCTTGTCTCGATAAAATGCAGAGACAATATCATTATTAGCAAACTCTCAGATTTAATTTAACAAATTCAACTGTTCTAATTTCAATACATCCTGATGACAAAAAAAAAACTGTGAATCTCACATACATGCTTATTTCAAACAAAATCCAAATAATATTTATCTTTTGCAAGCACTAAAGGCTTTAGAAAAAAATTAAATTATTTAATGAGTTTCGTAAATTTGCTTTGAAATGAATTCTTGTTTAAGATTCTATTTTCCCCCATGACAGAGGATACAAACTTGACAATCCACAATGGTGGGGAGTAACTTTTTATCTGCATTTGGAGCCTTTGCTGTGCATAATGTCACACTATCATTTGTGAATTTCTGAGGTGTTATTGTATTACATACAGAACAAGAAGCTGGCCGAGCATACATGATGAGCACACACCCAAACTTCAATAATGAGGACCAATAAAACAATCCGTAATACTGAGCTTAATAATGAGTATGGATGGACACGTGGATGACCTAACTGGACACACATACAAACACCAATGCATTCACTATCAAGTGTCCAAGCAGGACTGAGATCATTATTATTTGGGTACATTAATCTAAATTACACCATATAATGTGAGAAATACCATAGCCCCTCACTATAAAATGTTATTTCAATGTGGACCCTTTTTTAATTAGTCAGTAATATTACGTATAATGTAACCCATATGGTGACTTGCTGCAAAACACTACATCGTAATGGCAACAACAGTGGTCTCTTGCAATAAGGCACCTCACTAAAGAAACATCCTATTTATGTGGCAGGTATTGTCATGAACCCATTTCCACAATGTATTAGTAACAAGTTCAATGCAGCCCAGTATAATACTGTAAATTGGTATGGCTTAGAAGAACAGTGTTATAGTCAGAGATTACTATAAGGCAGGTATGATGATGGAATCCATTATATTATGTAATAGTAATACCATGTGTAATGTACCCCAGTATAATGCCACCTCATAAAGATAACTTTACACCTATACAACTTCCTTGAAAATTGCTAGAGCAAGGGATCTTTAAGTACTATACATCACTGGGTACACAAATTTACTTTCCACTGTGTATTTTACTTTAATACAGTGATCTGGTATATAAAGTCCAACTATACCTACAGATTCTGGTCTTACATAGTAAGTTTTCACAAATGGTCTGTAGGGATCATGCAAAGTCGACTGTACATATACATCTGCCACAGCATAAAGGAAACTTCCCACCCAAGAATAAAGCTAGAGGGTACTGATTCTTTCCATTTGCTCTGGAAAAATATTCATGAAACAAGCTGTAAGATTATATTCCTAACACCATAAATTATTCCATGCATACATTATATACCAATGAAATATTCCCCTCTCCTATCTAACATGAAATATCTCTACTCAAGTGGCATGTGCCATTCTGATATTTAGTATAGATGACATCATAGAATCATATGCATCAAACAATATACACCACCCTAATCAATTAATACATAAAAGAATGGGGCCCCGAGTGGCCGAGTGGTTTAAAGCGCTCTCCGTTATGGATCACTGCCATCTCACCTCTGTCTGCGTGGGTTCGAGTCTCCGATTCGGTATGTGAGAAAGCTTGCCAGTAGCTTATCGTGGGTCGGTGGTTCTTTCTGGGATTTTCACGGGTTTTTCCTCCACCATTAATACTGGCCACCATGTAGAGCCTATTGTGTGCTGAAAAATGGCATTAAACCCTATAACAACAACATAAAAGAATCCCAATCATTGTTCAAAAGTGACCGGAACTTCACAGTTGCTCTTATGTATGCAATACATATTTGATACATGGTGGAGTACCTCTAGTTCAGCAACACTGGAATTTTCTTGATCATCCATTACAGCATCTGTCTGAAAGAAAAACACATTAAGTTATAATTCACAACAAGAATACAGTAAAATCAAAAAGGACGACCCATCAACAATATTATCAGGGATTGTTCTAGAATATAACAATAAAGAATATAACAATGTCTTGTGGAATGAATACTATTGCAATAAATGGAACAAACTATCACAATACATTCTGACACCACAAAGCAAAACAAAAGTTTATTGGCAATAGTGACCACTAAACAATAATACAAATGATATCACAAAATATCAAAACTGTGGGCATAATTTGAACAATTACTTGTAAACACTGGGTCTGTGATTTTGTAAACATTATAACCAAGAAACATTATGTCCAAATTGTACATTTTTCAAAATGCGCAATGCTCGTCAATATTGATGAGGTTGGATATACATGTAGCAAACAATTTATATGAGCATGATTACTGTCAGAATTCAGAGGTAGCGGTAACAGCATTTTCAAGCAGCATACAGTTGCTTAAATACAGGTTGTCATGATTAGAAAAAGAAGTGAAAAGAAAACCGGACAAGTGTCAGTGTACATGTACATATATTTGCTTGTGAATCAATCAAATCCCTTTCATGTGAAACTGTCTTTATTCATTAACTCAGTTGTTTCTTGGTGATCACTAATTTCACAAACACCATCTTCATGGCACAATAAATTTATATTTCAGTTGTTGGCATCACAGGTGTATCAGTGTCACTATCAAAATTAACAATATCCAAAAACATCCTCATTTCAAAACTCAATTAAGTGTCATGAACCAAAGCAAGGGAAACATCATTATCATCATCAGTTTCACTATCACAGGTCAGTTTACAACACAGTCTATGGAAACATCATGTCATGAATGATAAATCATACTAATTGTGGACAATCAGTCGTCACTAGACAAAAGGAGCAGCCAGCTGACAGCTGGACTGATAAAACACACCCATGTGTTTAGACCATACTTGTTTATGTGGGGGAACTTTAACTCAATGGGCTGCCATAAAACAATACTTTAACTCAATGGGCTGCCATAAAACAAGACTTCAACTCAAAAGGCAACCATAAAACAGGACTTTAACTCAATGGGCCATCATAAAACAAGACTAACACAATGGGCTGCCATAAAGTACTTTAACTCAATGGGCTGCAATAAAACAATTTCTTGTTAAGGCTGCAATGTTTACACGTTTAAACTGCTGACATTTAGTTGCTGTAAATGTTGAAAAAATTTGATAACGTAGAGTGAACATGGACCTGGCTGATGCAAGCTTGTTTAAGTTAAATGATACATATCCACATCTCTGCTTAAGAGGATTCTTTAGTGAGATTTTTCTGGCAATTATTTTCTTAAACAATTTATTTTCATATAAAAAATGTGGCATCATTAGGAAGTTGACAAGATTTGGTTGTATGATACACTGATTACTTTACTGATAATGCTGACAGATATGTGTAAGCCATTTATATATATAGATACAAACCTCTGCCAGTAGGTCATTTATTACAGTAGATACAAACCTCTACTATTAGGCCATCTTTTTCAGTAGATAAAAACCTCTGGTATTACGCCATTTATATCAGTAGATACAAACCTCTGCTAGTAGGCCATTTAAATCAGTAGATACAAACCTCTGCTAGTAGGCCATTTAAATCAGAAGATACAAACCTCTGCTAGTAGGCCATTTAAATCAGTAGATACAAACCTCTGCTAGTAGGCCATTTATATCAGTAGATACAAACCTCTGTTAGTAGGCCATTCAAATCAGTAGGTACAAACCTTTGATATGAGGCCATTTAAATCAGTAGATACAAAGCTCTGGTATTAGGCCATTTATATCAGCAGATACACACCTCTGCTAGTAGGCCATTTAAATCAGTAGATACAATCCTCTGCTAGTAGGCCATTTAAATCAGTAGATATAATCCTCTGCTAGTAGGCCATTTAAATCGGTAGATACAATCCTCTGCTAGTAGGCCATTTAAATCAGTAGATACAATCCTTTGCTAGTAGGCCATTTAAATCAGTAGATACAATCCTCTGCTATTATGCCATTTAAATCAGTTGATACAATCCTCTGCGAGTTGGTCATTTAACTTTGTAGGTCATTTAAATCAGTAGATACAATCCTCTGCTATTAGGCCATTTATATCAGTAGATACAAACCTCTGCTAGTAGGCCATTTATTTGTCTTGACAACTGTTGTAGACTCTCAGTGGAAGCTGTTGTTCTAAAAGAGAAAAATACCAAGACAATCCTTTAAGAGTTTCTGGGACATAACATTTACTAAAGTCAAGTTTCTGTTTTCAATAGAATTAAATTGAGATAACTACTGCTTCTGAATCTTATCTTGCAAAGACATTCTTTAATAAAAAGACAATGTATACAATATCATAAATAAAATAAATAACCACTGGAATAAATCTAAAAGCAAATTTGCAGTAAATTATGTTCTCCAACAACATTTAACTGATCACATTACATTAGGATAACTTCTGTTATCTCTGAATCCAAAAGCAACTCATAGTGGTTAACATCCTCTTCTACATTCTAAGTATATCCATATGTAACAGTGTTTATTTGAGCAAAACCTTAAAGAATGTTTGCATTACAAGGATAGGTGGGTGGGATGATTTGTCTCATGATCAGGTAAGCATTATGGAAGAAATAAACATTCATTTTTTCTGTCAGATGCATTACCTGATCACAATACAACAGGTTAATTGGTAAAAGGAGGAAATGCTGAGCATTCCACCTCTTCCTGTGGCACCCAGTAGGAGCATGAGGAGTCTACTAAGTGGATGAACACTGAGACACAATTTGCTTATACATGTGCATGGGAGATCTTGTGGGATTCCAAAATTATTATCTGACCATCAAATGTTTCCAGACAAATCCAATGAAAGGGGCAAATTCAAGTCTGGGTCTAAGGTTGCACTTTCATGAATGGGTGTGGTCTGTCTGTGCCGCTTTCACTAACCTAACAAAATTAATTTCTCTCCTTAGCAAGGCCATTAATGCAAATGGAAGCTAATGTAGTTAGAATCGGTGTGCCAGTCAGCTGACACTGCCATGTCCTGATATGTGACATTACATTCATGACCAGATTCAAGAACAAGTCACTCATATTTTGTAAGCTGAAATCTTCATTAGTGTACTTGATTCTGTGAAAGTTCAGAGTACAATGATTTAACAACTTCCTAAAAGCCATGAACCCAGTGCTTGTGGGATTGTACCATGCATTCCTGCCTTCACTGGTAGGAATCATCTTTTACAGTTTATGTGGATTTATTCTTTGTATCTTAGGTAACATCTCTCATGAGACTAATCAAGAGGAGACAATGAACAGTTATTGTTGGTTGACTAATGACAAAAACGTGTTCCCAGGAAGGAACCAGTCTGTGTCATTATAACTTCTGAACCATCAGAACTGCATGTAGTTCACATCTATGGTTATCATTATAGCTCACTCACTCTAATGTTGAGACTGTCCCAGTGGCCTAGTGGTTAGAGTATCTGCTGTGGATACCAGAGATTGTAGGTTTGAACCCTGGCTGAGTCATAACAAAGACTTATAAAAATGGTACTAACAGCTGCCTTACTAGGCACTCAACATTAAGAGTTAGTGATAGGACTAGTCAGCCTGGTGTCAGGATAATGTAACTGGCTGAGACATCTTGCTACATGTCCATGGCATGATGCCATAGCGCTAGACATCACTATAAACTGCCACACTGCAGAAATCTTAGCGATGTGACTGAAAATTTGTTAAAAGCTATTTTAAAAATCCAAATCACACACACACACACATACTGCATGTTAGCATTATCATAACTTACAAGTCATGTATAATAGCTGTTTTAGTGATGGTGGAAGATGATGGCTCAAACGAGTTGGGCCATCCAGAAGTTTCCTCTTATATAATATGAGTGAACAAGATCTGGATATCTCAGAACTGGACTTGAAGTCAGAGATTATCTTGCTGCAGCCAGAAGCATCTCTTTCATAAGGACTAAACATAGATCATGGACCAGCATCCTTGAATGAGTGATGGGAGTGGTGTGATATCATGGAAATGCTCCAAACTTCTTTTTTGGCACAAAGAGCCAGGAATGAATTAGTTTCTCTGAACAAATATGGATCAGTGGCAATCTCAACTGCTTGAGCAAAGTGGACATCACTGTGACTTGTCTGGGTACATCTGTCACTAAGTCAAGTAGATAACTGATCCATGGTGTTTCATCTTAGTGGAGTAATCAAAGCTACTGCACTCTGCACACCTCATTTCTTAATTATCTTCATAATCAAAATGATTGGAGGTCAGGTGTCCACCCACATTACTTCCCAGCCGATTACAACAGTATGTATGGCTCATGCTGCCATGGACAGGCCGACCAGTCTAGTATCATGCCTCCCCCAACCATCACAATATCCAGACACCAGGCCGACCAGTCTAGTATCATGCCTCCACCCCCATCACATTATCCAGACACCAGGCCGACCAGTCCTTACGCTAACCTCTGAATGCTGAGTGCCTAGTGAGGCAGCTGTTAGTACTATTTTTATGTCTTTGGTATGACTTGGACAGGATTCTAACCCGTAACCTCTTGCATCTGAGGCAGATGCTTTCATGTAAGGTACAGCGTCTTATAAATATCTAAATTATCCAAGGTACATGGATCTTATGTATAGTCAAGTTATATAAGGTACACTGGGGCCTTATGTATAGTCAAGCTATATGAGGTACAATTGGGCCTTGTGTACAGTCAACTTTATATAAGGTACAATGGGGTCTTGTCCATTACTAAGTTACAATGTAGTCTTATCCGGTTAAATTATATATGGTACAGTGGGGTCTTATCCATATGCAAGTTATTTAAGGTACGATGGAGTCTTATCCATATGCAAGTCATTTAAGGTACAGTGGGGTCTTATCCATATGCAAGTTATTTAAGGTACAATGGAGTCTTATCAAGTCAAATTATATCAGGTACAAAGGGGTCTATTCATGCCCAAGTTATATACTGTATAATGAGGGGTTTTGCAGTGAGGGGTAATTGCATTCAAATGCTTTACCTTATGGTATCCTCAGGAATACCATCAACGTTTCCATCTGGAGCGGAAATGTGTGCCTGTATAGATATAAAAATCAAAATGAGATGCCAGAATACCAAAACACCATTACAAAAGATAGTCTGATTGCTGACTATTTTATTTTATATTTTCATCTAATAATACTTATAATAACAATGAAAAATGTCTGCAACAAAGCATAATCTTCCTCTTATCTCGGTTACACATGTACCACTCCCCTTATTTTAATTGTTTTATTTGTAGCTTCTCATCCCCAAGCTCTGATACCAAGGCAAAGACTGAAATTCAAAAACCACCTGTAACATCTCCAGATGATAAGTCACCAAATCATATCCAAAATCTGCAAGTCTCTAACTGAACCACGTATGAAGTATTGTTCAAAATTATATACAACTGAACTGGCATCATTACATAACCTTCACTCGTAACCTTTAAAAGCACTAGTATATTACTGATTCTGAAAAAGTGACAATTGTCACATCTATGTAAAAAGTAAAGTACTTTAAGGGCATCCATCAAATGTATAAATTGCACTTTCACATACATAAATAAACAAACATCACCATTCCTCCTTATCTGACTGAGGTCTCACAGCATCATTCTGTCTCAAAATCACAAGAAACACTACACATACAAATGTAACAGACACTTAATGTACTGTCACTTGTATGACCATCACTAATCTATCTTGTCAATCAGCCATTCTTTTCACCTACGTGACTCCAAAAGTCCTTTTACCTGAATTCATGCAGATTAGTATTTCTTTTAACCTATGCAACTCCATAAGTCTTCTTACCTGAATTCATGAGGCAAGTGTAGGTAACATACACATATTCTACCTTCAACAAATGTGGCATTGGACTTTAATTTCAATGGTGGACTTGTTGCCAACACAGCAGTTTAATGTTTTGTCCATTAAAAGACTGCAAAATATTTTTTGAGTCATTCAGATGTATAGTCATAGTAATACGTGTATTTAATTTTTTTCTCAACTGTTTGTTATTTGTGTTTTTAACAAATAATAGACTCCGGCATCATCACAAGTCCATTATGAGTATTACAGTCCAAAGCTTTATTTGGTCAGTGGAAGAATATGTGTACTTGGGCTACTTCTGCCTCATGGATAGCTTTTAAAAGGCCTTTTGTTTGTGTACTGCTGAAAAGAAAGGCTGATTTTAATTTTCAATACATTTAAAATTTCCTGTATTCCGTATCTTCACCCAAATTTGATGGCACATCAATATCATTTGTCCCAATATTGAACGGCATTCAAGCCGGGATTCCTTCTTTCAAAGTTTTCTAGAATTAGTAGCAGTTGCTGTATTTAATGACAGATCGGCATTGTATAAAATTAAAAGCCTGTAACGCTGGGATGCTTTCTGTCCAAATTAGACAAATTCTGTTCATCAGTTTCAAGAAAAAGTTCTTAAAACTTTCTTTAAAAAACTAATGGCAGACATATTTGATGTCAGATCAGCATCATCTGTTAAAAAAATCTAAAACACTTGTATGCACGGATGCTCTTGGTAAAATTTGGAAAAGCAGTTTTGGAGACAACTCTATTTAAAGGTCTTTATATTTTTTATAATGGTGGTCATATTCAAACTGACATCATGTGTACAAAACTGACACTTTTCTGTAAGGATGCTGTCAAACTCTCAGATTTCTTTTAATTTCAAATTTTAGTAACAGTACTGATGCTAGATAAGCATTATTTGTAAAAACTTAAAAACCCTTTACTCCAGGATTCTAATAATTTGGTGAAATTATGTTAAATAACTTTTCAGAAAAAGATTTTTAATGGAAACTTTGATTTTCACTATCTGCAGCCATATTTGACATCAGACTAGCATCATTTTAAAAATCTGAAATTTCTGTATCAGAGGAAACTTAGGGTTAAATATGGTCAGATTCTGGACAATGTTTTAGCACTGGCACATTGGCATCATTTGAAAATATTTTAAATACACTACATGTAAGTGCTTTTGGTCATATTTGGTCAAACTGTGACAGGTGTTTTGTAAACAAAACATTGTTTTGGTTGTTTGGTAACCAATTAGCATCATTTGTAAAAACTAAATATAAGACTTCTATATAATAATTTCTGCAAAATGCAGTCAAATTCTGTTGAGCACACTTTCAGAAATAATTATATTTTTAGTAACGGCAACTTGAAAGTCCTTTTATATTCTTCAAATTATTGAATTCAAGTGATTATTTTCTCTGGAAATACAAAAGTGGTCTGATAAAATTCTTGGATAAAGACATTCACTGGAATTTATAATATATTCAAACCTGGAATTATATTACTCCAATTTAACAAAAGACTGTTGACACATCAGCACTCCATAAGCTTTAACAGACATGTCATCGCCTTCAGTGTTGGATCTCTTCAGGACTTTTACTGAAATTTATGCAGGACTTTAAATTACTAGGGCTTGTGTCTTTAATTCTTGGATTATTTTGGGATTTAATTCGCAATATCATAAGTTCTTTTTTTTCTCATTTTCACTCTGTATTCAAGGAAATAAATTATTTGTTAAATTTTACAAAGCTTGTTGTCTTCACTCTTTTCTATTACTTATTTTAAGAGCACAGACTCATAACAACATTACTGACTTCAAATCCAACACTTATATTGAAATCAGACAACTAATAAGCGATATCTAACATTCACTTTATCCAGTAAACTAATAAATTACATGAGTACCTGTACCTGAGATTCTGATTGTAAATGTACTGCCTTTTCTTCAGTGTCTGAAGAGATGTGTTCACTATAATTATTTGATAAGATTGGTGTCACAGTGTTCTTTTCATCAGAGTAGTCAGAATTGTTGCTACTGGTCTTTGATGCTTTGGGCTTTGGACTACTAGTAGATTCCCTTGATTTACTTGCAGACCTTCCCCCGGCCTTCTGGAACTTCTTCAACTAGGAAAGGATAAAACATTTTCTTCATTGACTTATCAACAATTAATGATCTAATATTATTGTTGTACAAGGCAGACAGTCTATAACAGAGGTTCCCAAACCACGGCCCACAGTCAACTTGTGGCCTGTCAGCTCTCAGAAAGTGGTCTGTGGGGCCTCTATATTTACTATAATGTATTTTAATAATTTCAAAAATTTATTGATGTTCAAATAAATAAGTAACAACTAAACAAAAGTTGCAATAATGCACAATCTACAGTATTCTAGAGTCTAGAATGTTATTTCTAAGTCTAAGAAGTCTGTTATTTTGGTCAAGCACTCAGAGCTCCATTGGCGTTCGAAAATTCACTCTGTGCATGGTTGTTGTGCTTGGATATAATTATCGAGTGCACCTGTTGCGTTTGCGAACAAAGCGTTTGGAAATTCCCTTTTCCCAGCCTTGCTGACCAATCAGACTGCGCACAAGATGCCATGATGTCATCTGTTACAACTGTTTAGTAGTCTGCAGTTTGGTATTGAAATTAGATTTTTCAAATAAAAATTATCTGTTCAAGCTGATAAGCATGAACGTGAATAACACAGAATCAAACAATGCAAATATGAGGACATAGCTTGTCGTGAATTCAACGCAGATTGCATGGAGAAATTTATGTTTGTGCCTAGTGGTAGTGGTAAACCGGTTTGCTTAATCAGCAGATTTTGTGTTTCTGTTACGGAAAATACAATCTGGAACGACACTGATATTACATGACTTTTATAATTTTATGAACACTGATAAACATTTATAATTTTGTAACATTGTGGCCCGCTTAATTACCGAAAATAGTAGATATGGCCCTCTACTTGAAAAGCTTGGGAACCACTGGTCTATAACTATATATCTGCAGGTCTGAACTACTTATAGACATTTAACTTTACACATACACATTATATTGTTCTGTCTCTTGTAAGATACTATCTTATGCATCCATAATAGGGAGAAGTCAATCTCCCTAAGGACAGAGCAGAGTGCTGAAAGACTTTGATGAATTCTTATAATGTTATCAAAATCATGTAGTGTAGTTTATAATAATAATAATAATAAAAATAATAATAATAATAATATTTGTTGTTGTTGCTAGCAGCAATGGATGCTTACTGAAGGAAACCACTCTGTACAATTTGATTGGAAGGACTTTTAATAGAAGAAATAATGCTGCAAAACCATAAGTTTGAACAGACAGGCAATCAAGGACTACAACTCTTCTAAATACCATGAAATCCAATTCAATCAAGGTCTCATCAAAATAAAGGTATGTCATAACTTTAACTTATAAGCAATATTCCTATAGCAAGTAATACCGTAAAAAGTAAAATTACATGTTGGTACATCAGCAATCAGAGACTATAGCTCTCCTAAACAATAATGTAAAATACCTGAAAATGAATATTCAAAGTCTAATCACTCTAAAGCTGACTGGTTGAAATCCCCCCAAAAAGCTTAGTCATATTATACTTTTTTTTTGTTGTTGTTGTTCTAGGTTTTAACACCATTTTTCAGCACAAGATAGGATATACATGGCAGTCAATATAACTGGTGAAGGAAGAACCCTGGAAAACCCAGGGAAAAACCACCGACCCACGAGAAGCTACTGGCAGGCGTACCCACGCTAGCCGAGCCTTGGACTCAAACCTACGCTGACAGAGGTGAGATGGCAGTGATCCGGAATGGTGAGCGCTTTAGACCACTCGGGGCCCCCATATTATACTAAGTGAGCCCTAAAAAAAATGAAAGCAAACTAGGGCTATGACTCATGTAAATGGAAAACTGGAAATTAAATGCCCTATAGTTTCATACTTTACATAGGGTTAGGAATTTAAAGAAAAGGAATTTCCCATGTTTTCATCACTGGATAAATCCTGGCTATTTAAAAAGATTTATATATCTTACATAATATTTAAATAATTTTTAATTACCTTTATTTTTCTGCAAAATTAATGGGCTAGAGAGTTGGATTACCACAACAAGACATTTTTTTGTTTGCCCTAGTTCTAGCAGGAACATCCAGAATTAGACCGAAGTTGGTAAAGCATAAAAAAGTGGGTCACAGTCACCTAATATATATATATATATATATATATATATATATATATATATATATATATATATATATACCGTATGTGTTGGGACACGATAAAATAATTAATTTGTTTCCTGTCCCTGAACTTATGGTGAAACATTTTTTCACTTTGGTCATATGTCCCAAGACTTAAGAAACGAAATAAAATTGTATTGCATTTGTGCTTCCCCCACCCACTGCATGATGCAATAAAACATAAATAAAACGTTGAATTGATAATAAAAAGAAAGAAACTAACCTTGTGTTGATATGATTTATTTCTTTTTTCAACATAAGCATTTAAGAATAAAATATTTCCACGAAATCCATAAGCGTAGGATTCCATACTGTAGTGTGTATCAATAATGTCCAATACCAAACACCACGTTGTTCACATGAACATTGAGAAGAAACTGTGTGTGGTTGTGCTCCAAGGTTTGAACATGTTATCCGACTGAAAACTGGAGCCAACAAAATCGCAAACAAGAGGGAAATAGTCAACCGATATCTTGAAGACGCCATTCACGCATGACACGGTGTTGGGTGCAAAATAATCAAGATTGAACTATATCCAGGTCTACTGTATGACAGTATGTCGCAAATAAAAATGATCATTTGAAAACACATTCACTTAAGTGTAATTGACAATCTTTTCACCAGCTTGGGTTACAAAATTATCCTTACTATTTACCCGCAGATGTCAATGATCCTTTGTATTAATTGTTACCACAGATGCCGAAAACATAGAACATAGAAGCCCTGGTGGTGAATAAACACGACTGGCAGCAATAACTTAAGTCATTCTTTGAACCTACCGAGAGGACATCAAAGACAAAAGGTGATTTTTATTACAAAGCAAGCCGATCTTAGAAGCCGACTTTGTTTACTTTTTTTGGGCGGGTAAAGGATATCAATATAAAGGTTATTTTATTGCAAAGCAAGCCCACATTGGAAGCTGACTGTATTTTGTGAAGTGAGCCGATTATTTTTGTTTAATATACAAAGATGGCCAAGATATGGAAGCAAACTTGGGTTACTTTTCAATTATATTCACGGGAATTTTGAAAATAAATTGAAACAATGGAACAAATTTTGACACAATATAGTGCTTTGTGCACAGATGTCCATGAATTCGCAAATGAGAGGGAAATAATCAACCGATATATTGAAGACAATTGCCATTCACGCATGGCACGGTGTTAGGTTCAAAATAGCCAAGAATAATTCATATCCAGGTCGACTGTATGACAGTATCTTGCAAATAAAAATCATTATTTAAAAACACATTCACCTGAGTGCAACTGACAATCTTTTTGCCGGCGTGGGTTACAAAAGTATCATTACTATTTATCTGCAGACATCAGTGCACCTTTGTAATAATTACTACAAAAAATGCCAAGCACATAGAAGCCCTGGTGGTAAATAAACACAGCTGGCAGCCAACAGTAAACTTCTTCTTTGAACTTACCGACAGGACACCAAAGACAAAGGGTTATTTTTATCACAAAGCAAGCCGATGTCAGAAGCCGACTTTGGACTTGGAAGCCGATTTTTTTTTAAAGGATATCAATACAAAGGTTATTTTATTGCAAAGCAAGCTGACTTCAGAAGCCGACTTGGATTCTTTTACGTGTGCCAATTTTTTATATCTTAGCTTCGAATAAACAAAGACGGCCAAGATATGGAAGCTAACTTTGGTTTCTTTTCACCAGTATTGAAGACATTTTTTAAAATAAAGTGAAACACATTTTTTAAAATAAAGTGAAACAATGGAACAGCTTTTAAAGTTTACAATATAATGCTTCATGCGCGAACACCGATGACACAGCATCATCCAGAACATTTGGAGCAAAATAAAATCACGTGATGAATAGATCATTTCGCCAACAATATGATCATTAACATGGATAAAACTCGTGTACTTTGATCGCATTCCTGGATGGACTGACTATAAGATGGGAGTCAAAAGTGTGAGAATTAGCAAGACTAGTGAAGTTTGAAAACATCTGACTTTTGTCCTTGCAGTTTCCGCTTCAGGTGGTCTGTTGTCTCTAACTTTTTTTCACCGTATGAGAAAGCTAAAAATATATTCATGTACCAAAAGAATAGATCGTACGTGTGCAGGATAAGGGTTGTGTTGATGAGATGCTGCTGCAGTGGATTAAAGAGTTTTATGTCAAGTATAGTTTTATATTTTTAAAATAAAATTTCAGTTGGAGTGCAATTTCTGATATGTAATTTTAGAATGATTTAAATGGTGTCCCACAACTTACGACTCGAAAAAAACGACGTGTCCCAGAACATACAGTGCAGACAAAAAATACTTTTAAAATTAATTTATGGTGTCCCAACAAATACGGTGTGTGTGTGTGTATATATATATATATATATATATATATATATATATATATATATATATATATATATAAAATCGGTGTTCTCTTATTTGAATTATGCCCTCTATTTCCCAATATTCATATTTGCAATTAACATTAGATTTAAGCAATACTTTATTTTCAAGTTAAACAAAATTGAGTTATTCTGTCCATAAGACAAATAGTTGAAACTACATTATAACAAATTTTAACTGAGTAACCAGCTTACATTATTGTAATTTCAAGTTAGTAACAATGCTTCATCAACTACTCTTAATCAATTTTTATTTTATTTTTTAAAAGTTTGCAATAACGGCACTTTCAAAGATTTCTAAATGTATCTGAAACAACCCTTTTACAATGTACATGAAGGCAAATGCATGTGTCTTCAGATCATATTGTTATTCCTCATTTCTTTGTTACGGCTAAAACATTACCATAACTGTTCATACATAACACAGTAAAAATGCATAAAATTACAGACATGGCTCCTTTAAAGTCGGTATATGAACAAAACCCTTCTTTCCAACCAAGTCAACATAGATGTGAGTGCATTTATTTTTTAGGAGTTTTTTTATTGTAATTTAACCACTCACTTTATATAGCTTTATTATAATAGTCCATTGAAAGGATTGCAAATTTATGGTTTGTTTATTTGTCTACGTACTCATAGTAATTTTAGGCATTGGTTAAATAATATCTGCTTTGCCGCTTTTTTCCTCATATTTTCACAAATATGAGTTAAGACAGAAAACAACTCTGACCTTACAGAATTTCTTGCGAATTCCACAACATAGCACTATCCCAAACATTTCTGACCTAAATAATTGTATTTTAAAGTTAAATTTTAAATAGCATACTCCCAAGGCTTTCTTTTCTATGAATTGTATATTTTTCTAAATATATCTGCCAGATGATTTATGAAAACGGACAATTTACTAAGTGATGTCTGCCATTATTTCCCAGTTAGCCCTGGTTTACATACAGTTTCAAACTAATTTTATAACAAAAAAGTGTACAAGAGGCAAATAAAATATCCATCACCAATTCCATTCTTAAAACACAAATTGCTATTAACATACAATTGTTAAAGTTCTGAAACAGTTTGTATGTTTTAATCATCAAAGGATACTATGTGGATATCAGGCAGTGATAGTTGCTAACTTACTTGGGAAAGGGTAAATGGTCAATCAGCTATCAAAACACATACCTGTGAATGTGCAAGAGTTTGTTTGTCAGTGTAATGGATATCAAAACTAGGCCTAGCTACTGATGGCTTGATAAATACATCTCTTCAACACAACACTTTAACTAACCTGGCTAAGGCAAAGGGGTATCTCAAAAAGTATAGTCAATGTACCTCTAAAACAAAATCATAGGGCAAAATCGTTCTCACTTTCCTAACAGAAGAAGGTGAAGTTTACATTATTTAGGTGACTTGGTTGCTCACTTTGCTGGAAGCTTGACCCCTGGCTTAGAATGATTTATGAAATGGGAGTATGTATTCTTCCAACAAATAAAATACAAGTACACACACACACACATACATATATATATATATATATATATATATATATATATATATATATATATATATATATATTCATAAATTTATTTCTTAAAACACATTCTTTACATATTGATGTTTCAAGTTTTAAAACACAAGTTGGAATGTTTTTATTATTATATGATAGCTTGAGAAAATCAGGCAGTGATAACAAATGATAACTTGCAGAGGAAAGGGTAATAGTCAAACACATGCTGCTACATCTGCAAAAGTATGTTTTGTGGGTGCAATTGATATCAACGCATGGATCAAATGCATTTTGCCTTAGTCTTGCCACAACGAAATACTCAGGTGGGTTAAAGGTGTATTACAAATGCCATAAACAACTTTCACTCAGTTTATGTCTAAAAAAGTCACTGGGCAAAGTCATAATAATAACAGAAGAAGGCGAAGCTAAAATTTTCGGTGACTGTCACCCTCTTCACCTGGTAGCATGACCATGTATGGGTACAGCTGGATCAAAGACATAAAAGTCCATGGTCCTGAGCTACTTTTACAATGTAATATATGTCGATCTTTCAACCAGTAAGTTGTTGTCTGCCTTGTTTTATTTTTCTGACAATACTGGTGGAGCAGACCTCAGGTATGAGATCTGTTGGAACATCTTAAATTGCTGATGTATGGGTGGAATGCAGCATCACCCAAACTAATGCTTGGGGTGGAGCTAATATTACACTTACCTTTGGGTGACACTGCCTTCCGTACAGGCATTAGAAATTTAAATTGCAGGTCAATAACTAATGGATACACAGGTGTTCTGTTCTGACAAGGATTAATACCAAAAAAGGTGAGTGATTCAATGCCATGGCTCAAAAGAAGTGTGATTTTACTTACTATACACATGAAGGTCAGAAAAATGAATTTATAAATTACTAATGAGCAGCCTGATAGTCCACAAAATCAAAACACTGATGTTCCACCACAAATCGTAACAAGCACCACTGTATATGCCACCAGTCTAGTTAAAATGTCATAGCCTCAACTTGATTTTGTTGTGGTTAAGGCTACGAACTGGTCCCATATCATGTAATGGAGCAAAATAAATCATCACTAAAGTCAGAAAATCAAACAGTATAGAAATCTACTACATAAGTATAAACATGTTGTGAAAGTTTGGCTTTTTTTGAATTTATAAAGCCCTTAAACGATAAAATAAATTGGCACAGTTACACTTACCTCACCATAACTGCCATAACATATAACGCGAGACTCTCGCTGTGACCTCTTTTCTACATAAGACTTGCCAGACCATATTTGGATATTCTACCCTAAGTTATTATCAATCAAGTGGCAAATAATGACTTTTTGGTGGAATTTCAACGTTGGAGATAAACCGTATTTACTTTAATGAGCAGAATTTCTGACTCGGACCGCGCCAAATTTTTACTATGATTTGTTTACGTTTCCAAATAAGGTCTCAATGTCCTTATATGGCACACAGACAAATGAGGCTGAGAATGGAAGTAATCATTATTTGAACTAATATGGCGGACGACCTAAACGAAAATATCGGATAAAAAATGTAAACGAGATTTTACAACTATTTACAATGATTTTCGATACTTCTGGTATTAAATAAGAGGGCTACTCAAATTTTTGGATTATATGCAAGGAATATGTTCAAATTGTTGATATTAAGCTAAAAGAGTGCCTGGTGTGAATCACACCCGGCTTGCTCCATTGACACGTATATGCTCATGTTAGTACCCTGTCCACGCGGTAGGAGTAAGGGTACTAATATTAGTACTAGCCACCAGTCATGTCCACAAAAAAAGGCAGAGAACAACTTGTTCGTCCAGTCATCCCTAACATCAATGTACAATATGCCGGTTTGAAAATTTATGATAATTAAGAAATACTTCAGTTGGTTACTTTGTGGTCCTTTTTCTTTAATAAGACAAATGTCAGATAAAATGTCACCAAAAATGATAAGCCCTTTTCACTAAAGAAAATTAACCTCTAGTTCAACCGACTGTGACACTCCTTGGCTACGTTACTGAAACTTTGGTCTCTAGTACCAAGGCTGAATGACTTCCTACTTCATAACATGTTCATGCAGTAAAATGCTGATTCCAACCCCACCCCTTTGCATAGCTGTATCGACGCCTAGGAATATTGTCCATACCATAGAACAATTCCATACTTTATCAATGTATATATTGTTACATAAAAACGGTGCTGCCTGATTGATATTGTTGTCGATATGTCCGAAGACGTATGTTTTGCGTGTGTGCCTGTGTGCGGTTACTTGCAGTTAAATAAGTGCTGTGTTGACGTAACGATGAAAAGTGACACAATTTGCTGCCAATCGTTGTAAACTTTGCGATTTAAAGAATGGATTCTGCCCAAAATTAAGACTCTTATATTAAGCTGCAGTTAGTTCTACGTTTTTCCAGTGGACGTGTCATGTGACGTGTGACTAGAGTACAGAAGATAAGGCAAAAACCTTTTTCCGTGCTGCCGCTATCTTCTCTCTCTTAGCAGAATCTGCCATCTTGTTTCCCCATGCGTGCGCAGCAATGACACGACGACGGAAATAGTGGTCTGCAGAAAATAAAAGTATCAAACTTTGTTAAAGTTCCATTTATTGTGTCTTCGTTTATAAACGGTAAACAAAGCGTGTGTACGAATGCCAGTAAAGATGATATATAACAAGATTAACTGTCAAAAACTACTACATGCAAATAACCAACTAACTACTACAATGAGGGACAACGCAACGACTTGTACAAGAACGGACAATCCAAGGATTACGCAAAACCAGGAAGAATGTATACTAAGTCATATGGACTCTTGGTCCTAGATGCCATCAGAATAAGACTGATATTTTAGAAAAGTACCAAGAGATGATATAAGGGTAATGGCATAGAAAGAATTCGTAATTCAGAATATAATAAAAGCAGAAATTAAAGGAAAATGAAACTACAACAGGGATATGTAGCTGTTGTTTATATTGTCTTGGAAGTTTTGTTCACATTCCATTGATGATGAAACAAAGCTAAATGGAAGAACTTAAGGGACATTAAATAAGTATAATAAAATATAGTAGGATACGTATATGAATATAATAACAGGATACGAATATGAAATATAAGTATGTTTATTAATTATGAACAATATAGTTGGAGTGTAGGGCATGTTGCTTCTGACATCAGTATTCACTATTAAATGAATCATGGTTGATACATGTTTATAAGTCATTTTTTATCAACTTAATATAGTAGACCTGGATTTATGTACTGCTCTTCCATCGTGTATCTGATGGGTATTTTATTTAGTTATTACATTATACCTTTCTGTGTGTACATGAGAAAATCAGTCTGACACGGAAGCACTTTTCTACTTAGAGGAATAAAAACATCATACAAACACCTGGATGCTCTTACATCTTTTAAAAATGTTACTGTTTCAGTCAGCATGAAAAAATTGAAAACTTAATAATATAAACCATATAATAAAACCAGATAATTTGCTTAGTCATACTGGAAAATCAAAAAATTACATGAAAAATATTTTGTAAAAACCTACTACTGTAATACTATTACAAGTAGACAACTAACAAATTTTGTTCTTTTCTTCATCTCATTGTTGTTCCATGTGAAAGGAACTGAAGTATGGTATAATGAAGCAAAAACAAAGCTTCACAATTAACTGAATTCAAGTATGTAGTATTGAATAAAATATATTAAAAAATATAAACTCCTCTTTAGGAGCAGACATGTTATTGTCACGTTTAGGCTCTTACAAAATGCAACAAGAAAAGAATGAACACAACAAGCTTTGTAGAATTTAGCAAATAATTTATTTCCCTAGGAAAACAAAGTGAAAATGAAAAAAGAACTGAACAGTTTTACTAATCAAATTCAAAAATAATGAAAGAATAATCCAAGAATTAAAAAAGAAGACCTAGTAATAAAAAGTCCTAATGAAACAGAGTTCGAATCCCGATGAAATCCAAAATGGAAGGCGATAATATATGACGTGGTCAGTGTTGTACTGATGTGTCAACCGTTAATTGTTGAATCACAGAAAATAATATTCCAGTGTTTGATTTCTTTGTAAATTTCAATAACTGTCCTTGTCCAGTAGTTAATTTAGACCACAAGTGTTTCCAGGGGAATATAATCTCTTTTAGAATCCAAATAATTTGAAGAAAACAAAATAATTAGCCCAAAAAACTGGTCGCAATACAAAAGATTCTGACTTCTCAAGTGTTAAGCCAAATAATGAATATTCTTTCTCAATACATCAATCATAAATCTACCTACGGCGCAAAACAGATGCCCGGCTGCGAGTCAATCAAACGGAACAAACCTAATTGATACTGTTATATATATTTTATTTAATTATATCTGAATTAATATATATTTATTTCAATTTAATTGTAAATTTATTATTTCAAATTATTTATCATTACATGCTATTGTAATTTAAATTTATTCACTAAAGGTGATACTTTTTCCAGAAAATAATTTGACCTTGACTGTTCGTTTTGTAAACAAACCAGGTGTTGATCTAGATCATGACCTTGGTTGTTGTCGAAGTGATAATGGGACTACGTGTTTAATATGTAAACATTTGTTAAATATTTTATTTGTTAGCGTAAAATGATTACTTTTCATCAGGGCCACGCTGGCTGTACGTGATCTTTAACAAGTACATAATTTCTACAGGGTTCTGGAACATGATCATGTGACCCCCTTTTAGCGCTTTAGAAGACGATATTACCTTTGTTTTGGAGAGTTATTCTCAATAGAAGCTGGGATTTTCATACACTGGAAGTTGTATGCTGTGCTGTTTGGAGTTACTTCAGATTAATTGGATTGGATTTATTTCAAATTACTTGGATTCAAAAGGATTAATTCTGTTATTTTCCTGGAAAATAAGCGCGCTCATATGAAATTCCCGAGCAAAGAAAGTTTTTACAATTTTTTTCTGGATTTCCAGAACCGGAGTGATAATTCTTGTTTTACAAGGAACTGTAGATTTCAACACTACAGGTTACAGCACACATCATCGTCTTCCATCTTGGATTCTTCGTCGGGATGCGAACTTTAAATCATTAGAACATTTTGTTATTAGGACTCCTAAAATTGTATTCCTGGATTATTGTTGGATTATAATTGGATTTGATTCTATAAAACCATAAGGTCATATTTACTTCATTTTTCCAGAATTTTTCCAGGGAAATAAATTACTGTATTTTTCAAAGCTTTTTGTTTTCACTCTTTCTTATGTTACTGTTTATTCAGGCCTAAACACGTAACATAGGAATACGTGTTATTTGTCACGTACTCCAAGTATGCCCTCGATTTCACTTTATGAATCTTTACCCTGAGAAAGATTTTTTTTTTAAAGTTGTTACTTAAACTCTCACTGATTTCTGAATCAAGGTCAGGAACTAGGTCAGCATTAGATACAAAGTTTATATCATTAGCATTTGTGAAAAACAGTCAGGCCAAACTGAACTAAATTTCTGGAAAATGAATTTCTGGAAAATATCAAATCCAGAAATAAAGTTACATGACAATAGCATGTAATGGAATAAAAACAATTTGAAACTAACAAACAATTAAATTAAATCAAATATAAATTAAATGAAATATACATAACACTATAGATGAATATGATTTCTAAATAGAATGAACAGAATTAGACATAGTTGTCTGTGTTTCACTTTTTTCTCCCGTTGGAGGTAGAACCTCCATGTGCAAACACACACGTAGCGTGAATGAGTTATGAAGTAAGAGTCTCGCATGGCTGTCGCTGTTCCCAGAGAGTAACGAATAAGGCAAAATCCCTTTCATACTACTCTAGTCTGCAGTGACTCAGATAGGCAATTCTATGGAAGTGATCAATAAACAAATGATGCATGCTTATCTGCAAAGACTACATTATTAATTGTAGCTATATAAAACAGCGGCTATTTATTAATTTTACAGCAATGTCTATGCACTAAGAAAGCATAATTGGGAATTGGAAACACGCTGAAGGCATTTATTTATACAAATGTCTGATACCCAAGGAATAGTCTGCTAAGTTATTCTGAACTAGTTTGTGGCCGTTTCTAAAAATGGAATTATTCTTCCAAACGACTGGACTATCAGAGATGTGGGACAAAAACTTAAAAAAATGTATCGTCTGAAGGTCATATAAGTTCTTTAAAGACGCACAGAAGACGCTATATGCATTCTACGACATTGTTTCCGAATAAACTGATAAATTGGTCAACTTGGGATTGGTCCTCGAAATGGATAAGAATAAATTGGGGCAGATTTACGAGCGTAGAAAAATAGAAAAATTGCAGAGGATTGTGCGTGAGAACGTAGAGTCACAAGAGAAGAAGAATGATACTAATTCACCCACTGAGTCTGAACGTTTTGATTATTCTAGCGATACCTTGTCTAGCTATGATGATGAAGACGTCCAAGACGGTTAATTAAACAAATGATTTGGGGTCAAAAGTATAAGGATGGCACCTGAATTCACTTCACTTAAGTGGATATCCAAAAAGTATTACACAGATGCAGAAGAGTCGAGAGAGGCAAGCACCTGAAAAAATGTAATTAATCTGTTGCTAAAAGTGACGACGCAAATACGATTGAGGAACTTTACCAACGCTTGTAATTGCATACAAGCGCATAAAGTCTGGCCGTATTCGAGCTGGTGTAGTACTCACTGACGGATACTTTGAGCTTCATCTTTTTTCGCGTGAGCACACCGACTGACGCTCGCAAACTCCAAAAAGAATGCTCCAATGTTTTTGAAAAACCACTCACCTGAAATGTCGACTTACGATAACGTTGCGTAACAGAGTCTGTGATGCTCACCACCCGCCTAGCCTTAACCTCTGTACCAGCTGATGCGGAGAAATAAATAAAATGTGGCGACGAGGCACACCTGAAATATTTCCGTGTTTTGTCATTAGATAAATGCTCATATTTATGTAAATAGAAAGCTCTATGGCCTTGGAACGCAACAAATGCAAAGCAGCCTGCCTTGCAAAATATAAACCCCGTTGAAGAGCATGCTCTTAGATTACTGTAGAATATACACGCCAATATTACGTGACTGACTAGGGTCATGACCGTGCCTGAAATGTTGAATCGGAGTCAAGTCACGTATGCAACATTGCCAGCTTTGTGGATTTGTTCGGTAGTACTATCAATTGTGCATACAAGATTCAAAACCACAAACACCCTGTGTCTTCCCAAGTACAAACACAAACATATACCCACATAAAAATGCATTAAAAAAATCAACAGGACTGAAAGGATTGCAATTTCTTATCCTGGCAAAATGCCATAAATAAAACAACCCATGGAAAAAATGTCGAATCACAAAACGATTTGTCCTCACCTTAGTATAAGCATGCCTACAGTACCACAGCTAAGACATCTGTCAAGGCAGCATGGTATACAAATATCAAGTCCTATGAGAAAGGCAGACATACTTGAATTATTGAGATCCATCTTTGAGCTGAGTCCATAAATATTACAACCGCCACTGGTTGTCATTTCCACTGCGACAGCAAACAACAAAACAAAGGTGAAACAACTAAAACAATTCGCATGCGAGCAAACTATCTGAATAACCAGAACTGCAAGAAAAGCCGACATCCTTGCGATAGTATGCTCGTCTGAACAAAACCGTCTCCGTGCTGAGAAAGAACAAAAACGTCGTCTCGCATCTGCTATGATAGCGAAGCGGCTGAGTATGTTCCTGTAAAACACATTAATCACAAGTGCCTGAATTTAAATTTTAGTCACTCTGGAGTCAGAGCAGACATTGTTCTCAGTGTTCATCTGGTTATACCGTTTGGTCGTGATAAGGATGGATTTAAAAGTAATACTCCTGGATTCAGTTTTGCCCACGTGACCCTGAACAGCAGCGCCAACAGCAATGAAATTGACAGATGCTTAGAAAAAATTATGGAAACGCTGCAAAATACACCAGTGCAGGATCGGGGTGGACAAGTCGAGATGCATTTCTTTCCGTATCATCCGTTTCGTGGATCAAATTATATAGTAATATGAAACTGGGTTCCGCCCATGTCAGTGATCAATGCGAATCATCTTTTATAATCTTTGTTTTGAATAGGTGATTTTGTTGGCGCTATACCCAGTCAGTGGCAGTCTAGACCTGCCTCAGAAATATCGGCAACAAGTGGTTAAACTCATCTTTGGTAATAGTGACCAAAACCAAACTGAAGAAAATTGAAAAACTTAACCCAGGTATTGATGTAAATGTGTTAACGTATAACAAATGCTTTAATCGCCAGCAATATCTCACAAGAGATTAAAAGGCCGAACACAAATTGATTTGTTGCTACTGAATAAAATGAAAGGCTCAGAATAGATATCGCACTATGTATGGATAAAATATCTTAACCAGCTGTTTAAAGTCACAGTAAGCGCGCAAATATAAAAATATGCGTGCAGACGTTGTATGCATGTATTTAACACTCAGGAAATGCTCGCCAATCACGGCTTTTACTCTGACGGTATCAGTGAAAACCCAAAGCGCACAAACATACCAGATCTTTGCAAAAATACTGTTTAATTTACTGCCGTGCAGCGAAAGATGAAAGTCCCGTATATCATCGACGCGATTTTGAATGCCTGAACGTTGCACTGCAAAGAAACTCTGAGATCAAATGCATAAATGCGTCTGATATTGAACAGACCGTGCAAGTCACTGAACAAATTTAATGCGGGTTTTGTTATGTTGTCTATCGATGCGAAGGCTTAGCAAAGCGGGTAAGACCATTCGTGAGTTCTCCGCAACCACACACTTCTGGCTTTGTGAAAAACTTTAACTAACAAAATGCAAATCCAGCCGGTCATAAAAGTAAAAGCACTGGTTCCAGAGTTCGTGATCACTGTCACGTACAGCGGTGCCACACACAAAGCGCGTAACTTAAAGCTGAGAATTATTCCCAACAAAACCAAAATTCATGTGGTGCTTCATAACCTGCGTGGTTACTATGGCCACTTGATCATGGAAGGAGTTGCCACGGCATCCGACTCACCGATAGGCGTGATCCACAACAACATGGAAAGATATATTTCGTTTCGACGGGGACAAATGCAATTCATCGATTAGATCCAGATTATCAATTCATTCCAGGAGATGTTATGGAGCAATCTAATGACAGAGAACTTCAAAATCAATCGTCGATATTGCCCATCCAACATTAACTTGACCACGAGAAATCATGTGTACCAGTACGAGCACATGAAAAACTGGAAAAATTTGCCGAAACTCAGCTGACACCTATCGAAGCGTTCACTTCATCGTTGTCATGCGAAGGTATTTTCGCCGCAGACTACGAACATGCAAAGAAAGTTATGCCTATTTTTGGGTGCGAACATCTCGGCGAATATGACGATCCGAATGTGCGCACGTACGTGTTTGATGCATTTCGTGACATCGCCATGCACTCGTACAAGCTCGATCCTGCCCATTACTTTTCATCACCTGGTATGGGCTGAGATGCCGTTGTCCAAGACCAAACTCGAACTGGAATTGCTTACGGACATTGATTAGGATCTGTTTATTGAGCGATTACTTCGCGACGAAATGTCCATGCCATGTCACAGATAAGCTCCTGCCAACAACCCTAAGGTGACATTTTCGGTTATAACCCCACCGACCCCAACATTTACATTATGTATATCCATTCCAAACATTTGTATGAATGGGCCATGATTCAACCTCTGCCAGTTGGTGGATTTCAGTGGATCGATCCTGCGCACATTGATCTACAAAAGACGTGCAAGATTACAAGGCATACAGCGATTATTAGCTGGACCCAGAAGTGTTGTATGTACCAGGTTCGTGGTTGCCCCCGTATTAGTGATCAATCATTGATGAGCTTGGCCGCAAATACACAGTCTCAGGACCAAACAAAGCTATATACTGGACCAGCGAAATATGCAATTGTTCTTGCGTGTCGCGAAGATCCATCGAGCACTCAAATTTATGCAGCAAGCTTGGATGGTCCCGTAGTCAAATGAATACGGACCTACGTATAATGGCTACCAAACATTTTTAGACAGATATTTTCAAGCTCATGAACAATGCTGTGCTTGGGAAAACCATCGAAAATCTGAGCAAACAAATCTGCGTCGATCTTGTCAGTGACAATAACAAGCAGGACAGACTTCAAAGGTTCATTGCGGACCCAGCCTTTGAGTCCAGTAAAATCTTTGATGGTGGACTTTTTGTCGTTTACAGTAAAAAAGCAAAACACAAACTGACAAAACCAACCTATGTGGGATCGTCCGTGTTGGACTAATGTGCAGCTTTACTATGAAAAGATCTAACCGTTTTACCACGATTCGAGGAAGATGCTGTACACAGACATTAATTCGTTGCTAATTCATATTCCTACCGATGATGTATCTGCGTACATAGCACAGCCAAGAGCGGAACCATAGGTGTCAGCAAGCCCTCGCCCCCTGTATCTTCTTTTGTGTGTGTGTATTGAAGGCTCGACCCATTGATACTGAATTTGCCCAACCACCCACCCACCGTGAAAAAAATTCAGTGGATGCCTATGAGTGGAACATACGTGCAAAGTAGTCAATACTCTGGTATACGCACTCAGCTGAAATTGTGTTTAAAATTAACAAGTTATAGATCTATGACTTACCATTTACATGCACAAATGCTGCACGATATGTTTTGCCTTGGACCTTCGCAAACATAAGTTTCCCCTCGTTGTATATATATGGTTCTTTGCGTGGTTTCACTACTGTTGTGGTGTTCTGAATAGACAAATTCCTCTCCCCGTCATACTAAAACAACAAACAAAGCGCTGATCCATTTTATTTCTTTCCTGATAATCTATAAGATGTCTTTGTGATTCCGCCAAAATAAGGTACGTTTACCCGCGCAAAATGACCTCAGCTTCCAACTGACATTGGAAAGGTAATACCATTGAGGTATCAAACGGAACCAGTTTCTTGCACCAAATTTCTTACATTTTCTAAGGTTAAGAATATTAGGTTCAAATGTTTGGTAAGAAAAAGCCTGTCTGACTATGTAAGCCATTTGTATTTTTTTCCAACCCTAAATACAGCATGGGATTGAGAAAAATTGCGAAGCTCCCTTATTCATTTCCTTATTCATTTCCCTGCTGTCCCTCGGTTTGGAAAAAAAAATTCCATTCTTAATGCAAGATCTTTTCGTTTAGTAAACCATTTATTTTGTTCGGGATCAATATTTAAATATTATATAAAATACTTATTCAAAAAGGCACTTTAATTTTTTTAATATATACTTTTTTGGTTCCGAGATAAACGTACACGACCGTATCCAATCCAATCGCATTGATAATAAACATTTACGATAAAGTACGAGGTACGAACATGATACGTAAGCTTACAATTTGAAAACATGGCAAGCGAAAGAAAGGTTAATTAAAGCAGTACAAAAGAGAGGACTCTTTGATACCTAGAACAACATTAAGGCGACCGAGGAAACGATTGAGAGAATCGAACGGGAATCACAGAACAGTTACGAACTTACAAGTAAGCATATATCCGAGTGTTATGGTATCGTGGGGCTTAATATCTCTCATGTTTTCTTTTCCAAGATTGAGGGACATACATTATAAATGTACAATCCTCTTAATAAGGCTAAATGTAGATGGTGAAAAAAGGGGATTCATAGTGCTTGCGAGCTGCCATCACGAGAATGTACGTGATTATTTTTCTTTGCATGTCTAATTTTCAAGCCTAGTCGAACTTCTTTAATTTACCTTTGTAAAAAAAACAATCATCAGAAAGTATACTGCAGTTCGGATTAGTAAAAATTTTGTCCAGGCTAGTACAAAGTTGTCACATTTTTTGCATAATCATTATACAATTAGGATGATTCAGACTTTTAATGATTGTATATAAGTGTATACTGATCAGCAGCGGAATTTTTACATTCTTCTTGTTCTTAGTGATTCCTTGAAATTAACAATCAGTAATGATTAAATGGTACAACATTTAATGTTGAAATTTAGTCAAAGCTAAAATGTGCACGATATCTTGTTAATTTCACTTGGAGTTTATTTTTAAAGAAATAGAGCAATTCATTATTTAATTTTTCCAAATTATATTGTAAGTAACAGTTCTCCTTTATTACTGGGGTTGAACTTTGTGACAGATCACAAGCTGGCAAAGAGTTTCTGCATGGAAATAATGAAAACATTGCTACTGTACATGACCATTACCTAAATGGTAAGAAATTTAACAATATATGTGAACTTAATAATGTGAAGTTTGGCTTAAACATAATTGTTCATTCTGATATGTACTGAATTAAATAAAGTTCTAGCAAAATTGTTGTTTGTAACGTTGCGGGTTTCTTTTGACTCTTCATATATTATTTGAGTTCTAAAAACTTAGGAAAAACATTTCAGTAACGACCACAGAATTATTTTAAAGGGTTAAAATCATTTGCAATTACTGTCTTGAAAATGATACACAACCTATAACTTTCACATTTCATATACATTTTGTGCTTTGTATGACTCCTGAATATTTTGCTTCAGGAATACATTGACTTGCATTTCAAAGTCTAACGACATACATGTAACATATTTCCTTCAATTAAAGTATACTGGAGAAATTCACAAAACAATTATACCTGTATGAAATGCTTAATGTATGATATTGGAAATGGTGAAATTATATCTTCCTGAATGTAATGATATAAAAAAACAGATGGTTTGTAATTGTTGAAATGACAGATGGAGCAAGCCAAGGTATGTATATGTTTATCTTGACGTTAAGTTTTATACACTGACTGGAAAGAAGTCTCTACTGAATACAAAATTGATTTACAAATATTGCTGATATATCATCAAATATAGCTGAAGGTTGTTCATCTGACACTACTGATGATGAAAGGGAGGAAAAGGATTGGGCTGATGGTTCCAAATATAAGCAGGAAACAACTAACATCGACTCTGTTTGATTAAATGGATCATAAGGATGAGGCTTCTGTTGAAAACGATAGAGAGTATGAAGGTGGACAGCCAGTTTATAGTGGATCATCACTGAAACTAGACCATAGTATGGTGCTGATTCTTACATTTGCATTCAGACAAGGACTGACTGGACAATGTCTCTCTGATCTTCTAAAACATATTTCTCAGTAATGCCTTGCACCAAACCTTTGTAGAACTTTCTTGTATCTTTTAAGGAAGTATTTTAGTGGTACATCAGCTGCAAAAACGTTTTATTCGTGAAGGTTTACACACAGATTTGTGCCATTGCTTTCAGCGACAGAGAAAATGCAATGAAAATATATGTGAGCTATCTTTCGTGTCATTTCGGGTTGAAATAAAAAGTCTAACTCGTCGATTGTTGGATTTATAAATGGTACAAGGTAAACCTAAAACAATACAAGACGCATAATTAGAATACAAGACAAATATAATACAGAATATAACAGACACAAATACAATATTCAGTATGCAACCCACCCACCTGCATTTGTAATTTTTCACAGAAAAACTACTTATCCCTTACAGACTCGAAAGGTATAATTTTTCCAAATTATATTCAATTCCTTGTCTTTCACTTGCGTGAAAGACCAGTGTTCTTCATAACTCGCACTCATCGAGGTGTTGTCCGTTTCCAGCCTAGAGTAGGAATGACTGACGTTATTTGTCAGTTTGGCGGGGAACTGATTGTAATACTCCTGACGCACGGGAATCATGCACCGCGATCGATCACTCGCTCGCTCACTCATGACAACCATGCACATTGGGACAGGAAGCAAGTCCTGGGATATATATATATATATATATATATATATATATATATATATATATATATATATATATATATATGATGGACATGTATATAAGTGACCCGGGACTTGCGTCGTGTGCTAATGCGCATGGTTGTTGTGAGTGAGCGAACGAGTGAGCGATCGATCGCGGTGCATGATTCCCGTGCGTCACGTGTATGAAAACCACCTCTCCGCGATACTACTGAAAGGCTAAGGAATTACTACTCGAGGCTAGAGAGAGAGATTCATACAACACCTCGAGCAGTGCGGAGATTTGTCTTTCACACAAGTGAAAGACAAAGGGATTCACTACGTTACTATATTTCGGGAAAGTAATACTCTTCGAGTCTGGTAAGGGATTGTTTTTATTTTTTTGATAACATTATAAATGCCGGTGGGTGGGTTATATAATGTGTATTGTATTTGTTATATTATATATTCTGTTCGTCGTGTATTCTAAGTATGTGTTTTGTATTGTTTTAGGTCTTTTTTATTGTACCTCATACCAACTGTCATAAATCCCACAATCGACAACAAGAGTACTTATTTCTTTGAGAGAGGAGTGAGAGCTCACATCTGGCGCCCACCGTGGCTTATCACCCGGCGACAAATACAACCAGCCGACAAGTGGTCCAGGGATGTATATCAGGAACCCACGAGTCATTTTTCTACTCCCTCTCATGTCTCACCCGAGAGTACTCAGTTCAGTTCCCCAGAGATATCTGCCGAAAGGTCAGTTCAAAGCACGACTAGATTAGTGGGAGAACCAGACCGCCAGTCTGTGAGGTTGACCCTAAGCCCACCGGCGCCACAGGGGTCACAACAGGACGACTCAGGGCAGCAACCGCTGTGGCGTTCAACCAGAGACCGAAAACCACCCGACCGGCTAGGCCAGTGGGTGTGTTCGCAAACAGTTTATTACGTGTGAATTACTGAGATCTATAGATTTCAGGCCTGCTTCTAGCAGTGGATAGATGAAACAACGCAGTAGAGTCCCTTTCGTGTAAATTAAATACCGCAAGGCATTTGACGACGACGATTCAATTATAATTTCAAATTATTAATTAAAGCTCCGTATTTTTAATCATTTCGTATGTATGATAGGTTTTCTTGCTCTTTCCAGACTTGAAGGATGGTTCAAAATGGTATTTGTAGTTATTGTATTTTTTTAAAGCACACTCTTGCTAAATATCGGGAGACATTTACCTGTAGGGAGGGAGTATGTGACCCGGGACTTGCGTCGTGTGCTAATGTGCGTGGTTGTTGTGAGTGAGCGAACGAGTGAGCGATCGATCGCGGTGCATGATTCCCGTGCGTCACGTGTATGAAAACCACCTCTCCGCGATACTAATAAAAGGCTAGGGAATTACTACTCGAGGCTAGAGAGAGAGAGTCATACGACACCTCGAGCAGTGCGGAGATTTGTCTTTCACGCAAGTGAAAGACAAAGGGATTGACTACGTTAATATATTTCGGGAAAGTAATACTCTTCGAGTCTGGTAAGGGATTGTTTTTATTTTTTTGATAAAATTATAAATGTCGGTGTGTGGGTTATATAATGTGTATTGTATTTGTTATATTATGTATTATGTTCGTCGTGTATTCTAAGTATGTGTTTTGTATTGTTTTAGGGTTTTGTATTGTACATCATACCAACTGTGCGGAGATTTGTCTTTCACGCAAGTGAAAGACAAAGGGATTGACTACGTTAATATATTTCGGGAAAGTAATACTCTTCGAGTCTGGTAAGGGATTGTTTTTATTTTTTTGATAAAATTATAAATGTCGGTGGGTGGGTTATATAATGTGTATTGTATTTGTTATATTATGTATTATGTTCGTCGTGTATTCTAAGTATGTGTTTTGTATTGTTTTAGGGTTTTGTATTGTACATCATACCAACTGTCACAAATCCCACAATCGACAACAGGAGTACTTATTTCTTTGCGAGAGGAGTGAGAGCTCACATATCTGTCACGGTCCATCCAGCGTCAAAAATTCGAGCTTGTGAGCTGGATAGCGTCGTTCGCTAGGTCTCAACCCCCGACTGGCGTATGGAATTACTCTTTTCACCCCCTCTTGCTCTTGATATAGGACAGCGCCTAAACCAAAGCCGCTAGCATCCGTATGCACTATGAATGGTTTAGCATAGTCGGCAAACGCTAAGATAGGGGCAGAAGTCAACTTATCTATAAGATTCAAAAAAGAGGTTTCTTGAGCATTGCCCGAAGTCAAAGGAGCTGCTTGTTTGTTTTTGGACTTATTCTTTCGATATGCCTTGGTCGTGTCATGGCCCTCTAAAAGAGCGTTTAATGGTTGTGCTATTTGCGAGAATCTCTCGACAAAGCGGCGATAGTATCCTGCGAACCCTAAAAACTGACGTAGCTCCTTAATGTTTTTAGGTTTTGGCCAATTCCTAATCGCAGAGGTCTTTTCCGGGTCGGTCTTGATACCTTCCTCCGATATAACATGGCCCAGATAAGCGACTGACGACATGAACAATTCGCACTTAGAGGGTTTCAACTTAAGACCGTGGTGATGTAAGCGTGCGAACACAGCTTCTAACCGTTCTATGTACTCGTCGAATGTTCTGGAGAATATGAGAATGCCATCTATGAAGATGAGGCACTCTTTGAGGTTCATTTCTCTCATGCATTTCTCCATGAGACGCTGGAAATTAGCCCCAGCGTTGCACAGACCAAAACTCATTCGGTTCGCCTCGTAAAACCCGAGCGGACCCACCGAGAAGGCTGTATATTCCCTATGTTGTTCTTCTATCTCAACTTGCCAATAACCAGACCTAAGGTCCAGCTTAGAGAAGAACCTGGCCCCTTGTAAGACATCGACTGTATCGTCAAACCGTGGAAGCATATAAGCATCATTCCGGGTCCTTGCATTGAGGGACCTGTGGTCTATACAGAAACGTAAGCTGTTATCGCGTTTCCGGTCTAACACAACATTCGAGGAATAGGGACTGTCAGATTCCATAATTGCGACAGCATCTAACATTTCCCTAATGTGCTGACGCACCTCCTCATACATCCCCGGCGGTATCCTCCTGTATGGCTGTTTGAACGGTTTATCGTCATCAAGCACAATCTTATGCTTGACTAAATCAGTTTTTCCCAAATCTGTGGGGCCCTTTGAAAATATGGAATCCCACCTGCTCAATACTTGCCTAAGTCTGTCCCGTTGCTCTGGGTTCAGATTTTCAACACCAATCTTAACTTTCAAATCTTCCAGAGCGGAATGTCCACTGTCTTTGGACATGTCAGGGATGAAGTTACAAGCTAAGTTGTCCACAACTTTGACTTCACTTATAAGACATATATCTGATTTGGGTCTTATTGTCACCCCTTTGGCGGACATATTGCAAAGTCTGAGCTGAACCCTGAAATATGATCCCTTGTGATCAAACCTGATCACCCTTGGACAGACCGTAACCTGTTTATAGTTTCCCATGTTCTCTTTAACTGCTTCTGCTATATGAGCATCAACACTGCGGGCAATGCCGTTGATAGTAATGGTTTCATACGGCGCAACATTTACGGCATGCATTTTAGTAGATCTCACTGTAAAGACTTACACTCAATGATTTCAATAGGAAGTTTCCATGTATCTGGGATTCCATCTGTAGGAGGATTATCAATTATGTAATCCCTACAAAAACGAATGACATTTGTTCTAATAACGACAGGACAAGTGCGGTTGGACTCTCTGGTACAACTAAAATGGGGACACTGAGTTCAAAATCAGATACAATCGGCATCCTAATGGGGTACTCATTGTATCCCAGACAACTCAAAAAAGAGCCGTCTGCAATAGTTACCCTGAGACTCAGTGATTCCAGAGAGTGAAGCACCGGCTTATCACCCAGCGACAAATAAAAACTATTTGATACGGTAGTCACCATGGATCCACTGTCAATAAGGGCAGTAACTGGAACATTGTTTAGATAAACAATACTAGTGTTGGAAGAAGCAACAAAGCGCTGAAATAGCGTATTCTGGCCTTTAGGTTTGTCACCAGCCTCCGTATGGCCATCTACAGAGGCGGTCACTCTTTTAAATTCTGCTCTCCCCCACCATAACCACGCCCTCGGTTACCGTTAACTCTGTAACCGTTCCCCCGACTTCCTCGGTAATGGTGGCCCCTATTGCCATAGTGGTGTCGGCTGTCATCGCTGTAGTTTTGGGCTTGCCTGTTACTGTCATCCCTCCTTTTGTTAGTTCCAGACAGTTCTCTGAGGAGTAGCGATTGTTCTTGCAGCTGTTTAGCAAGGGCGTCGATTTGAAATCCTAGTTTCTCCTCAGTCTATTGGATTCTTAAGTCGAAATCTTTCTCCATCTTGCATCGCTCGTGGCCGCTTTCTACCATGGGCTGGTGGTTTAATTTCTTGGGGGGAATTGGGTTAGCGTCCTTTGGCAAGTTCAGCTGCTTGTCGACCATCCTAATTTCTCGAAGTAACTCGTCATAGTTAGTGATTGAGTCGAACTTATGGCGAGTGTGGCTCTTGAGGAGTTCACTCCTCAGTGAAGACCAAAACTTCTGTCTGACGAGGCCATCTTATCCTCTTCTCTGATGTGTCCCGCTTCGATCGCAGTTTGGAGAAGGATCTCCAGCCTGCAACCAAAGGAAGTCACAGATTACCCTTCTCTCTGGAAAGAGTTGAAAAACTCTTGTATAATCATGCCTTCAGTCGACATATCTCCAAAGGCAGTATCTAGGCGCCTTAATATGGCGTCAATCGATGCTTTCTCGCTATAACGGTATGTCTCGCTTTGCCCCGCAGAGACCGTCTGACAGCCTGTGTCATGATCGTTGGGGGATATTCAGGTATAGGAAATTTTACCTCGAATCTCCATTCGTAATATGTGACGTCACCTTTTTGTGTTGGGTCATCACCCGAAAAGAAAGGGATCTTAGGTACTACGACGGAAGTGGACGTGGTGGGGGTTGCGTTGGCTGCCGGGGAAGTACCCTGGGCACCACCAAACAGTGCTGAAGCACCTACTTGAACCTTGGGCTTGGAATCCGTACTCTGTATATCAAACCGCATGAGCGAGCCCCTCCCAATTCCTGCCATTGGAGTGCTTTGCGACCATGGGCTAGACTGAGGTATCTCAGATCTGGCTGGGGTTACAGTGGATTTAAGTGAGGCCCCGACGGGCATTACCACATACCCACTGGCATTCAATGCCTGTATCATTTCCTCATTTGTCATTGGGTTCTTACTTGTAGCCATCATGAAAAGAACCCTTAAAAAAAACCGCGCGTATATCTGACACTGCAAACAAATCGTACGACAGCGATCGGTTGTATAACCACGATTCAGTCAAGAAACTATTTACCAACGCCAAAAATCAATAAAGGCGTAAGTCTTCAAAGTAGATATTAATATCACTACAAAATTACTTTATCAAAATATGCTGACAAATTCTAAATAGGAACCGTCTCGTACGCCTTAAAATATGAAGCGCAAGCTTATACATATAATAAACGCATAATGGTGTTACTTGTATAACCCCAAAACAAACGTAAACAGTACTATCACCTCGCATTCTGAAACTTTCACTCGGGTGTTAGAGCGCTGTAAAATTTTGTGAGTGGGGTTTAAAGCATAGTGGTATATTAGATAAAGAAGTCAAAGCTGTCTCATTAAGTCAACAACACCTCACGCAGTGATCTATAAAACCCTCTTTTATGTGGTGGTCAGATAATCTAATAATCAACACCAACCTGTATACACGTATTTCTGAATAAACGAAACTGATATGCTATAACAATAATGTAAACAGAAAATAAACATATGCAAAATAATGGTAATTGTCATAAATGTCATTGCAATCTCCAATGAATTAACGCAAAATTATATTCAGGTAACAAGTAAGTCCTTTGCAACTGCTAAAGATTATGCCATGTGCGTTATAGCCAGTCTGTCAACAGGCTGAATTCACAACAATGACCTTAACCTCGATTTGACACGGCGATTTCTATGTAGCGTCTAACAAGTGGGTCAAACCTTGCTGCTACCACGCGTTGAACTAAACGAATATTGTTCGTGCAATGCTGGCGATAAGCACAACTAGAGTTAGAACGTCCTTACTATTACTTGCAAACGACAAATAATATATTGAATAGCTAACAAACGTATGGAAAATAACACTTACATCATTTCCAAATCCAAGAATCCTTCCTTTCGAAAATATCACTAATCAAACGAATAACACGTAACACAAAACACGCATTACTCATCGTCCTATATATATGCACAGTTAAATGTCATCAGCTGTGAAGATAACCGTGACGTCATCTGTCGTCAAAGTTCACTTTCATCTGCCAAGAACGTTGAAAGTACTGCAAATGTTTCCTGTTCAGGCCAAGAAAAGAACCCTACCAAATCATTTTGAGGCGCGCTCTAGCATCCTCCAGTACGCTTACACTCTCCAATATGGACTCCTTTTTGGGATCCCTTGCTTGCAACCCTTCAGTCTGGTTTACCAGTCAGATAAGATCTTCTCTCCATCCCACGGGTCCCCCGGTGGGGGCCAGATGCGAGCTCTCACTCCTCTCGCAAAGAAATAAGTACTCTTGTTGTCGATTGTGGAATTTATGACAGTTGGTATGAGGTACAATAAAAAAACCAGACTCGAAGAGTATTACTTTCCCGAAATATATTAACGTAGTCAATCCCTTTGTCTTTCACTTGTGTGATAGACAAATCTCCGCACTGCTCGAGGTGTTGTATGACTCTCTCTCTCTCTCTAGCCTCGAGTAGTAATTCCCTAGCCTTTTATTAGTATCGCGGAGAGGTGGTTTTCATACACGTGACGCTCGGGAATCATGCACCGCGATCGAATGCTCACTCGTTCGCTCGCTTACAACAACCACGCACATTAGCACACGACGCAAGTCCTGGGTCACATACTCCCTCCCTACAGGTAAATGTCTCCCGACATTTAGCAAGAGTGTGCTTAAATAAATACAATAACTACAACCACCATTTTGAACCATCCTTTAAGTCTGGAAAGAGCAAAAAGACCTATCATACATACGAAATGATTAAAAATACGGAGCTTTAATTAATAATTTAAAATTATAATTGAATCGTCGTCGTCAAATGCCTTGCGGTATTTAATTTACACGAAAGGGACTCTACTGCGTTGTTTCATCTATCCACTGCTAGAAGCACGCCTGAAATATATAGATCTCAGTAATTCACACGTAATAAACTGTTTGCGAACACACCCACTGGCCTAGCAGGTCGGGTGGTTTTCGGTCTCTGGTTGAACGCCTCAGCGATTGCTGCCCCGAGTCGTCCTGTTGTGACCCCTGTGGCGCCGGTGGGCTTAGGATCAACCTCACAGACTGGCGGTCTGGGTCTCCCTCTAATCTAGTCGTGCTTTGAACTGACCTTTCGGCAGATATCTCTGGGGAACTGAACTGAGTACTCCCGGGTGAGACGTGAGAGGGAGTAGAAAAATGACTCGTGGGTTCACCTAAACTACTGCTATATTGCCTAGAACTGCTTGTTTGAAAGTTTACGCTTTCAAGAGGCGTGCTAATATGGGGATCGATAATAGAGTGAGATCTATTATCAGAGGCAGTTCGTATAGGGTGTTCACGGAATTGAACATTATCTCTTTTGGCCCATCCGGATCGTCTTTGTGGTATAACATACCAGTCGGAGTCCGAGTCAGAACTCGAAGATTCAGAGCTCTACTCCAAAAGTGTAGCCTTTGGTACACCCGGTTAATTCTGAACCTGTTTCATGGGGACTGGATCACAAGGTAGGTAGTCAAATGGCAAAAGCATATTACGATGCAATGTGCATTTTAATTTCGAACCCTCGACCCTCTTTACCTTGTATACAGGTATATCTAAATTGGGGATTGAAATCACCTGATATACATCCTTTCGAAACTATCACTAATCAAACGAATAACACGTAACACAAAACACGCATTACTCATCGTCCTATATATATGCACAGTTAAATGTCATCAGCTGCGAAGATAACCGTGACGTCATCTGTCGTCAAAGTTCACTTTCATCTGCCAAGAACGTTGAAAGTACTACAAATGTTTCCTGTTCGGGCCAAGAAAAGAACCCTACCAAATCATTTTGAGGCGCGCTCTAGCATCCTCCAGTACGCTTACACTCTCCAATGTGGACTCCTTTTTGGGATCCCTTGCTTGCAGCCCTTTGATCTGGTTTACCAGTCAAATAAGATCTTCTCTCCATCCCACGGGTCCCCCGGTGGGCGCCAGATGTGAGCTCTCACTCCTCTCGCAAAGAAATAAGTTAAGATTTTGTGTTGCGTGTTATCACCCAGCGACAAATAAACCATTTATCCAGCTCACAAGCTCGAATTTTTGCGCTGAAATGGGCCATGACGGATAAATTCCAGGACTATCTCTTAGGTTCTTCCTTCGAGGTGATCATGGACAGCAACCCATTAACATACGTCCTTTCGACGGCAAAACTGATGCTACAGGGCGTAGATGGGTTGCGGCTCTGGCAAATTACAATTTTTCCATCAGGTATAGAGCTGGCAAAAATAACGCTGACGCCGACGGTCTCTCGCGTTTACCACAAATGTTCCCAGACGTGGTGGAAGCCATTTGCCATTCAGCCACTGTTTTTGCACCCTTGATTGGGAGTATTTCGGATAATCCAGCACCTCAGTCAGCCGATGAGGTGTTTGCGTCTAAACAGTATAATACCTTAAGGTGGGACAGGGAACAGTTGACTGATAAAACTCTAGCGAGAATTATTGACCAAAAGGTTGTCGGCCCAGGGAGGGGGATCGCCGGAGAGAAAATGCGTCGGTTCGGAAATTTCTCCGTGAATGGGACCGCCTTGTGGTTGAAAACGGCGTTCTATACAGAACCACTTCTCTTGATGGTCAATCAATCAAACAGCTTGTGATCCCAGAGTCATACCGGAGCCTTGCCTGGAAAGGTATCCACAACGATATGGGCCATCAAAGCAGAGAGAAGACACTCTGGTTAGCTAGGCAAAGGTTTTATTGGCCGGGTCTGGAGAAGGGCGTGAATCGCAAGGTGGAGTCTTGCGAACGGTGCATACGCAGAAAGACCCCGGTTAAGGCAATGGCAAAATTAACCCCGATTCACACCACCCGCCCAATGGAACTCGTCTGCATAGACTTTTTGTCTCTTGAGCGATCTAAGGGAGGGTTTGAGAATAACCTGGTGATAACTGATCATTTCACCAGGTATGCTCAGGCCGTTTCTTCCCGCAATCAGACGGCTCAGACTACCGCTAAAGCCCTTTATGAACACTTCTTTCGATATTATAGTTTTCCGGAAAGGCTACACAGCGATCAGGGACGTAATTTCGAGGGTGGAGTTATAAAGGAGTTATGCAAATTAGCGAACATACAGAAGTTTCGCTCCTCCCCGTTCCACCCACAGGGGAATGGTGCTTGTGAACGTTTCAATGGTACGCTCCTAAAAATGCTAGGGACATTTGAGGAAGAGCAAAAACAAGATTGGAAACCTTACATTGCTCCAATTGTCCATTCGTCGTTGACAGGATTTATGACAGTCGGTATGAGGTACAATAAAAAAACCAGACTCGAAGAGTATTACTTTCCCGAAATATATTAACGTATTCAATTCCTTTGTCTTTCACTTGCGTGAAAGACAAATCTCCACACTGCTTGACGTGTTGTATCACTCTCTCTCTCTCTCTCTCTCTCTCTCTCTAGTACTTATTTCTTTGCGAGAGGAGTGAGAGCTCACATCTGGCGCCCACCGTCATTTATAATTTTATCACAAAAATAAAAAACAATCCCTTACCATACTCGAAGAGTACTACTTTCCAGAAATATGTTAACATATTCAATCCCTTTGTCTTTCACTTGCTTGAAAGACAAATCTCCGCACTGCTTGAGGTGTTGTATGACTCTCTCTCTAGCCTCGAGTAGTAATTCCCTAGCCTTTTATTAGTATCGCGGAGAGGTGGTTTTCATACACGTGACGCACGGGAATCATGCAACGCGATCGATCGCTCACTCGTTCACTCACTCACAACAACCACGCACATTAGCACACGACGCAAGTCCCGGGTCACATATAGAACACACTTAAAACCAGGACGTTTTCTCTTAGATCACAGCAGCATATCTCTGATGTGGTATACAGTGGAGTGGCTTTATTAAAATCATTAAAAGTCAGTATTTGGCCAAAAGGTGTTTCTCTATAAATGAGTTGCCCTACCATAAGAGAAAGACTACTAAAAGTCTGCTATTTGGTTGCTTATAGTTTAGAGAAGGAAAACAGGCAATTGAAATATACCTCAATCAATTCGTACCTTCTCTTGAACAATTGAATTGAATCGGGATGGTTTATTTATAGAATGCTGTCACTGTGCTGAAAACAATTAAAGTTAAAATAATGCTTCAGAGTGGAAACTGTGATTTGCCTACCAAATGCCATGTTAAACATGAACCTATTTAATGGAAAACACAACTGTCTGAGACGTAAACAGAAAGGACAACTTGTTAACGCTGGAAAATGTCATACCAGGGTATTTCCATTTGTTAAAAATGATCCAGATGGTCCAAGAAGATATCATGATAAAACTATTAGAAATGCACATGAAGTTATTGAAACAGGCAATACAATACTTGGTACAAAAGGAACAGTTTTGTTTTCTCTGTTGTAGCCTGATATAATTAGAGGGACATCTGTCGACTATATGCACTGTTTCCTGCATTGGAATAGTAAGAAGATTATTAAGTCTCTGTTTTGCATCTCAGTTTTCATCAGAAAAGCATTTCATTTTCAAAGCATATACACAAAGCTGATGCAAGACTCTTCAAAATTAAGCCACCAAACATTGTCAGCAGAGTACCAAGAAGCATGAATGCCGATCGTGGCTTTTATATTATTCAATTACTGTTTTGTACGGTATTTTAGATGATGAGCAGAAGCAGTTTGTTGCCTTAGTAGT